>CALYLW010001843.1:0-87730 GCA_944989445.1 Ampullaceana balthica
AAAGAATAGTAATTGGTAATTTTTGTGTGTGTAAATTTGGACTATGTCTTGTCTCATGGAGGGGGGGCCTGCGAGCTCGGTAACTTTCTTGTGGCCTTGAAAACAAGTATCTTGTATTTTTATAAATAAGCATTTTTAGGTAAATAATCTTATACGGCCTCTTTTATTACTGCTTACATAAATATGGCATGCAATGGTAAACATGTTCCCCACCTTTACTTCGTTTCAATTACAATTATTTATTCATGTTTATTAATTTTAAAAAAAACTATAATATAAGCAACAAAGTGTTCGTCAATAAATGAAGCACGCTATTTTGGCTCATTTTTCACCCCGCCCTCCCTCGTGACACGTCGTCATAAAAACTTTGACCCCTTCTTCAATAAGACGTAACAAAGCTTTGACAATCCCCAATAAAAGCCTTATTTTCTGTTTTTAAATTGAGCATGTTTCAAACTAAATTTTTGCCATTTGAGTATGTTTTAGTGTAGCGCTGCATTCTAATATCGTAACACGCGTTTTACATAAACGTCATTAAATAAAGTGTCAGTAATAAAAAAATTTAAGTGGAAATTTATTTAAAGTTGCGCGATTTGACGCGGCGTCACATTTCTTAAACACCCCCCCCCCTCGTCACACATCGTCACAAAAGTATGTGATTCCATCCCACCCCCTCCCCCAGGTGCGTGACGTCATTTATGGACGGTCCCTAAAAAGGGCGGCAAATTGGAGACCGCCCCGGGCGGCAAAAGTTCTAGCTACGCCACTGCTCCCACCCCCTATTATGTAGTCCTACCTACACGCATAATCACTTCTTCAATCTCTCTGGTTGATTTCGATTGTGCACGAAACAGGAAATAATTTTCAGGCCTTTCGTACATCTATGTCAACAACATGTTTCTACTTTTAAGAAACCAGGATGTGCTTAGTAAAGAACTCGATCAAAATTGGCGAAACGAAACATTTTTGGGCTATTATTAAACTATATAATTTGCAATTGTCACGCAAGTAGTGTCAGTCAGTCTGTCCTGATGCTACTAATTTTAGAAAGCAGTGAAAACCAAATTACTGCACCAATGCATCAAAAGGTGTGCAAATTAAAGATGTGCTGTAAAAAAATATTATATGACGTCATTGTTTTCGCTCATATTTTAATTTTGGAAAAGGGATCAATGCAAAAAGAGGATTTGATTATGGTTAATTATAAAAATAAAGAAACAAAGGGGGCCCACATGCGCCCTACAACCCCTATTATAAAATACTTTGTGTACATTTCAGAAAGTTTAACATTTCGTATTTATCAAACCAGGACAAGTTAGTTGGGCTTTTGAAAAAGGTCGGCGCCGTAGGCGCCCTAAAAAAGTGCATTTTTTATAAAATAAATAGATTTCAGCTGAAAACTTCCGTCATTTTTGACGGGTGTACGCTAGTTTTATATATAACTAGTAACAAAGCCCGCCCAAGGACGGGAATAAGTGTAGGGTGACCTGTGAAGTTCATGGACGCTATGTTTTGGTAGTTGTTATGCTGAAGCGTTTGCAGGACATTGTCGTCGCAGGGCAAGGGATGTGGACAACAACAACAACAAAAACAGCAAAAACAACAAAAACAACAACAGCAACAACAACAACAAAAACAACAACAACAGCAACAAAAACAAAACAACAACAACAACAAAACAAAAACAACAACAACAGCAACAACAACAGCAACAACAACAAAACAACAACAATAACAACAACCTAAAAACAACAACAACAAAACAACAACAAAAAACAACAACAACAAAACAATAACAACAATAACAGTTTTTTAAAAAAACACACTTAAAACTCTTCTTGCCACTACCCCCCAGGACCATCAAGGAAAAAGCATTTAACAGAATTGTCATTGGAATAAGCGGCAGGCATCACTTCAAGATGGGAACAACGTAATGAATTATGACAAAAAACTGCACCAATAAAAAAAACAACGTAAAAACCAAGTTTTTCACTATAAATCCTTTATGTACGAGAAGTAATTAAAAGAATGTTCATTATAATACGCAGCGCAAGACCATCCAAAAATACAAAATTGCAGTTGTGTCGTAAAACATGTTTAATATAATGCGCACCGATCAGGAATATGTTTATAAAAAGAACTGTCAATAAAATACGCACCTTATTGCGCGAGAGAAAGGTTGTTCAATATAATACGCACCGCGACGCTCTATCTCAAAAAATAGCATGATACATAGGAATAAATAAAATAATCTTAAAAATCAATAATTTAATTACGTACATGCGATCGATCTGAAATTTTGATACATTAATTTTTATTATCGGTACAAAACTGCCTGCAAAATTTCAGCTCACTAGGTTTCGAGCAAGTGGGTTAAAAATCGATCAAAAGTTTTGGCGACAAGCAAGGGCGGGCGGCCGCAGACACCACGAGTTAATATAAAGGATTTTTAAGAAAAAAAACCGTAAAAAAAAAGTTTTTCAATATAAATCCTTTATGTAACTAAAATAATGTTCATTATAATACGTGTCAGGGGTATGAGAATCACTGGGAGTGAATGCTTGGGTGACTCGGGAATACTCTTCATGAATATAATGTTTTGAGTGAGCCCTGGTCACACGGGATATGTCAGAGACATGACCAGTGGACACGCCAGGGTCAGTTGAGACCAGTTGGGGAGGTTTTTTATAAGAGTGGAGTCGAGTCGAGAGAGGGAGTTGTTGTGTAGTGGGGCAGTGTGTTGCAGAGAGACCGGTCGGGATAGACCGAGGAGATACAGTTTGACAAGGGTTGAGTTGTAACGTCAACGAGAGGCGGTCAGGTTGGACCGAGAGCATGAGTGAATATACAATCTGTTGTATCGATTTAATTACTGTTCAGACAGAACAGCCCGAGTCACAGTTGTGTACGGGAGAATAAACATTGGATGATACCTCGACTTGTGTCAGTTCTTGTATTTCGAAAGTAAGCGGGGAGCAAGGCCCAATCCACTAAACTTCGAGACTTAACATGGGGGCCCGGGGCCAACGAAAATAGTCTCTGGATTACCTAACACTGCCAAGAACTACCAAGAAACACTACGAGAGACTGAACAGAACCACATCAGCCTAGCGATACGTCCGTCCGCACTGGCCAGTACAGCGTTGCTGCATACACAACGATAACAGAGTCTAACACCGTTAGCCAGGACGACAATTGGCGTAAACAGTACATAGGGCGCATACAAATTGTATCCGTCTACTCGTCACAATCTATACTGCTAACAAGATCAGCGCAGGAGCGTATAGCATACCATACGCCGGGGATAATATCTACGATGGAACCAGCGACGTACACGGGCAGTTGAGACGACCATCAGCGTACCAGCGGCTTCTGACAGATGGTGCCACCTAGCAAGTCCCTGGAATACTGAACATTGGTGGCCAGAGGGACAACTACGAGATCGACGAAACGAGATACCAAAACTGCAGACAGACGTAACAGGGGGAGCAGAGTCCAATACACCTACATCGCACGAGAAGACGATTACAAACTGTACCGGGAGGTCACGTGGCAGAAGGAACCTACAGTTCAAGCCAGGACAACCTCGAGGAAATAAACAGTATATGTGACAGTGATAGTGTAATGTGATTTTCGTTATATATGGTTAAGATGTGTGTGTATTTCTAAAAATACAGGCAAGTACAAATTAATTTGTTGTTAAAAGATTGTAAAAGGGTAAATTTATTGTAAAATATCGGCATAGTAAGATTGATCTGTGAGATAATATATATTTATATTATATCATATCTGTCAGATATAAACGAACAATATGAAAACGAGAAGTAAAAAAACACAAGATATCGATAAAATAATGGCGGCCTTTAGGGAGACGGGGAGAAAGTTGCAGTTAGAGGGGCAGGAGTTAAACAAATTCGTACTAGACAAGTGGAGACAGTGGGAAGAAGACGAACGAGAAAATAAGAAAAGACAGGAAGAAAACGAACGAGAAAATAAGAGAAGACAGGAAGAAGATGAACGAGAAAATAAGAGAAGACAGGAAGAAGACGAACGAGAAAATAAGAGAAGACAGGAAGAAAACGAACGAGAAAATAAGAGAAGACAGGAAGAAGATGAACGAGAAAATAAGAGAAGACAGGAAGAAGATGAACGAGAAAATAAGAGAAGACAGGAAGCTGCGGACATTAGGAAACATGAAATGGAAATAGAGAAAATTAGATTAGAAACCGAGAAATGCAAAAACAATGAAGGGGTGCCGGGGGGCAAAACTGACAAAAATAGAAACTATCATTTACTGAAAAATCTACTAAAATATGACAAAAGTAATGAGTTAGACGAATACATTGACAACTTCGAACACATAGCCCAGCAAAATAGGGTGCCTAAGGAAGAGTGGCTAGCCGAACTGCAGGTCCGAGTAACGGGTGACCTTCAGGCATTCCTACTAACAGAGGATGTCAGAAAAAAATACCATGACTATGACGCCGTCAAGTCACTGCTATTGACACATGCAGGGTATAGTTCCGAAAAATATAGAGGGAAGTGGAACAACCTTAGGCCGCAGGGGGATAACTTCAGGAAATACCACTCATTATTAGCAAGGAGTCTAGACAACTGGGTGGCCAGTACAGGGACGGACAGGTCGTACGAGGGGCTACGAGACCTGGTGTGTCGAAATAAATTACTGACAAACATGAACCCCGAGATACTGAAAACTGTTTTATTAAACAAACCAACAAGTTGTGAAAGTGTGTTGACCCAGATAGACACAATTAAAGCTACAGGGCAAGACATAGTGACAAATAGTACCAGAACAAGTTTTCAAGCCGGGGGGGGGTAGAAAAGTGGGGAGTTCAGAACAGAACCAGAAGGAGGTCAGCAGAGGGGAGACTAAATAGAGAACAATGGGGCTGTTTTGCATGTGGTCGAGAGGGACACTGGAAAAATAACTGCCCTCGAAGACAGGGAAATAGAGAGTGGACACAGGCGGGAACTGAAATATACAGGGGTAGACGAGAGTACGCGAGAGACCCTCCACAGAGATACAATATGAAGTGACTAGGAATGCAGAATGGCGAACGGGGAAGAATGGGGGTAGGACACAATAATAAAAATAAGTTGAGGCCACAAATAAGGAAGTTACACTACATAAACATCGCAGAAGACATCGAAAGAAAATCGACAGGTGTGTTATACTTAGATAGAGGAAAATTAGGGGGTAAAGAAGTATCCGTACTCCGAGACACAGGCTGTACCATCATCGGGTGCAGGAAAAGTTTAGTTAATAGACATCAGATAACAAATACACTGTATAAACTACGATTGATAGATGGAGCGGTTATAGAATACCCGACAGCGTATATCGAAATTGATACGCAGTATGTGAAAGGGTTAGTACTAGCTGCAGTATTCGACGACCCAGTGACGGACCTTATAATAGGAAATGTGGGAGAAAATAAAGATTCGGTCCTCCACCAGGGAAATGTCATAACAAGAGCACAAACGAAGAAAGACAACGAAAATGCACTAAATACAGAAAGAGCCAATAACAAAATGTCAATAATACCGGAAAATAAAAACGTGAAGTGGGAACAAGAAAATGACCCAGAACTAGGAAAGTACTGGGAGAAAGCTAAGAATAAAGAAGTAGAGCATACAAAGCAAGGACAAATTACATTTCATATCAGAAATGGCTATTTATTTAGGAAGTTTACAAACAATACGAACAACAAGGTCGATGACAAACTAGTCATCCCGTTTCAGAGTCGGGGGATTATCCTCCAGAATGCACACGAATCAGCACTATAGCGGGACATAGGTCAGTCAGGAAAACAAAGCAGATTCATAACGTCAGAGGTTTTTTGGGCCAAAAATGAACAAAGACATCACGGAATATGTGAAGACATGTCCAATATGCCAACAGGCTCGACCGCCGGGGAAGATTAAGCCTATAGAGCTCGGGTACATGCAAGTAATAGGAGTACCATTTAAGAAAGTTGCAATAGACATAGTGGGACCTCTACCAATAACCCAGAACAGGAATAGGTACATCCTGACACTAATTGATATGGCTACCAGGTGGCCGGAGGCAGTACCATTAAAGAAAGTAACGGCAGAAGACATATGTGATGCGTTATACTCGATCTTCACTAGAATGGGATTCCCGGAAGAAATTTCGTCGGACAACGGACCTCAATTCTCGTCTGACTTGTACGTGCAGGTGTGTAAAATACTTAACATCAATATCAGCCACTCGTCCATTTATCACCCACAGTCAAATGGAATGGAGGAAAGGTTAAATGGTACCCTAAAGACGATGCTAAGGAAAGTAGTTACAGAAGGGTTAGATAACTGGGATAGTGTGTTACAGTCGGTGCTCTTCGCTTACAGGGAAGTTCCCAATGAAACCACATTAATCTCACCTTATGAGTTAATGTTCGGCAGGAAGGTGAGAGGGCCGATGGCAATATTGAGAACGATATTCACACAGGAAAACACAGCAGATGATATAAAAACGACGTACGATTACATTATCGAATTAAGAAATAAATTAAAAACAGGGCTGGAAAAGGCGCGAGCGAACACAGTAGCACAGACGGTCAAGAATAAGATGTACTATGACCGACATACAGTAAAGAGAGACATTCAGGTAGGAGACAAAGTATTACTCCTAAATCCGAAAAGAGGAAAAAAATTGTCATTATATTCAGAGGGCCCATATGAAGTGACCAAAGTACTTTCAAAATACAATGTGGAGATAAAAAAAGGGACATCGGAAAAAAATTTACCACCTCAATAGAGTAACCAGGTATATGGAGAGAAATCGTCAGAGCATCGGGGATGATAACAGTGATAAAATTACGCACGGCGGGGCAGCAGTAGTAATAACTGAGGATAACGGAGAGTGGGGAGAATTTGTTGTACCCATAATAGATGTAAAAGACAAGCACTCTGAGCTAGATATTAATATGGACTTAGAGATAGCACAAAAAGACGATATAAAAAAGATGGTAGAGGAATTCAAAGAGGTGATTTCCGACATCCCAGGAAAAACAACAGTAGGCGAACATATAATCAAACTCGTGGACAAGAAACCAATAACCTTAAAACCGTACACAATCCCGTCACACATGACAGGGAAATTAAAGGAAGAGATCAATCTGATGCTAAAGTTGGGTATCATAGAAGAATCAAAATCACCCTATTCTTCGCCCTTAGTCCTGATAAAAAAGAAAGATGGCTCAGTACGCACGTGTGTTGACTACAGGAAACTGAATAAGATAACGAGAACCGTAGCTGAAGTCATCCCAAACCCAGAGGATATACTGAACAACATGACACAGTCAAGATATTTCAGTAAGTTAGATTTAACCAAGGGCTACAGGCAAATACCCTGCAAAAAGATAGCCAGGAATATACAGCGTTCCAAGGGCCCGATGCCCTATATCAATTTAAATACATGCCCTTCGGACTATCAACTGCCCCGGCAACATTTAACAGAATAATGAGGAAGCTCTTTGGTCACTTAGATAACGTAGAGACGTACTTTGATGACATATGTGTGCATACAGAGAACTGGGAAACACATATTAAGACACTTAGGCAAGCTTTTGAAACCCTGAAAGAAGCGGGATTTACAGTAAAACCAGGGAAAATGGAGATCGGGAAAAAGACCATTAATTTTTGGGGACACAGAATAGAAGGAGGACTACTGAAACCGGGAGTGATAACGTACAGAAAGTTTTGAAAATAGAGAGACCTACCACGAAAAAACAGGTTAGAAGTTTAGTGGGTCTCATATCCTACTATAACAAATTCATACCAAACTTTTCAACCCTAACGGCACCCCTAACAGACCTTACAAGAAAAGGTCAACCCAATAAGATCCGCTGGACAAATGAATGCCAACAGTCGCTAGACCGAATTCAGAAGTGGCTGAGTAGCGAACCCATATTGATATTACCTGACAATAAAAGAACATTTATAGTGAGAACAGACGCGTCGATGAAAGGTATAGGGGCGTGCTTGTTACAATCCAGAAACAACACTCTACATCCAGTCAAATTTATAAGTAGGAAATTGATGGAAAGAGAAACAAGATATTCCACTATCGAGAGAGAATGTTTAGCAATAATATGGGCAGTCCAAAAATTGTCATATTATTTATTAGGGTCACAGTTTATCCTACAATGCGACCACCAAGCATTGAAATATTTGAATACAACCACATACACCCACTCGAGAATAACAAGGTGGTCACTAATACTCCAGGAGTATAGGTTTGATGTCCAGTACATCAAGGGCGAAAAAAATTTCATAGCGGATTGTTTGTCTAGACTTGAGGGGTGGGAATAAGGAAAAGACAGTGACATAGAAACGGTCAGATATGACTGCCGGGGAATAAACAGACAAGGACACGTGCTCATCAAGGTACTGTTTTGAATTGAGGAACACAGACTACGATAATGACCTTCACAGCAGGACAACATGTCTCAGTTACACAGGAACACGGACAATGACACAATACGGTCAAGACAGGGGGAAATAAGCAGACCGTGACTGTCAAAAGCTCACAGGACAGAGTTACAAAGACGGATAATGGCTTCGCGGGTCCGTTACGAGAAAGGGTTTTGTTGATAGTTGGGGTCATGGGGAGAACATTAAGTCGTAGGGGGAAAGTGACTCGTATACAAGTGTATTCATAGACACAAGGGGGACCGTGAGGGGTCAACAAGTACAATCCAAATGAGGTCAAAGTGACTTTGACACGAGATGGGGACAAACGTAATAGCCCACCCTCAAAACAATGACTATGATTTTATTTATTTTTTCTCTCAATGTTATGAACTATGTTTACTGTGAAGGGATAAATAAAGTTGACATGACTATGATTTTTTTTTGGATGATGATGATGTGTTTGTGATAATTGAGATAAGGGATAATAAGATATTTTTGGTTAGAACTTGCGGGGTCGGGGTGACCTCGTGACAAATTTTTTTTACAACGTATTGATGACGTGTTGGAGGGTCATGGCCATTGGGGTAATTATGTAAGAAATTTTTCGCCCCTGGAGATATAAGGACATTCGTGATTATAAGGATATGTATTGTTGATAATTATTATGAATATTGATGATTACGATATTGATTATGCATTGAGTATTTATGATTATGAATATGCTTTAGGATTTTTTGATGAGTGTATTCAACCTGTCATGTGTATATAATTAACATGTTTTTGTGTGGGGCGGTAACAGTCCAATTATTAAGATTATTGTAGAAGGATATGTAAATATTTAACCATGATATTATTGATATGCATTGATGAGAACGTGTCCCCGATATGGGTAAACACGATGTAATTCTGTGAATAGTATTAGAAATTGTCAGGATTTTCAAGATGTGTGTGAGTGGTTGTGAAAGGACAGTGATTCCATACCCTGACTTTTGGTTTTTTAAATCCCTTATATTAACTTCACCGCCGTCTCATCATCTCATCATCTCATCATCTCATGGGCTGGGCGGGCGGAAAAAGAAAAGTCGAAAATGACCCACTTCTAGTGATCCGATCGAGCTGAAATTTGGCACACGGACCCGACTCACCTAACAATGCATCGTATCAAAATTTCAGATCGATCGATCGTACCGTAATTAAATTAATGCATTTTTAGTTTATCATTATATGAGGTATGTAATTCAAATTCACTGTTTGTTATTGTTTTTTTCTTCCACTTCCACGTGAGTTTGAGTTGACGCCGACCGTCGTGCCGACACCCCCTCACGTCCCACCCCCATTTTTTAAAGACAAGGGACATCACTCGGTGTCAGTCTGTCAATGTTTGTAGCGTTTGAAAATAATCAATACTGTTAGTTATGTCTCATATATAAGGGATTTATAGTCAAAAACTTTGTTTTTACGGGTTTGTTTTATTTTGTTGTTTTATTGATGTTGTAAATAGAAGATTCCACACGGTAGTAGAATCTAGGGGAAGAGGGGGGACATGTCAGGGGTATGAGAATCACTGGGAGTGAATGCTTGGTGACTCGGGAATACTCTTCATGAATATAATGTTTTGAGTGAGCCCTGGTCACACGGGATATGTCAGAGACATGACCAGAGGACACGCCAGGGTCAGTTGAGACCAGTTGGGGAGGTTTTTTATAAGAGTGGAGTCGAGTCGAGAGAGGGAGTTGTTGTGTAGTGAGGCAGTGTGTTGCAGAGAGACCGGTCGGGATAGACCGAGGAGATACAGTTTGACAAGGGTTGAGTTGTAACGTCAACGAGAGGCGGTCAGGTTGGACCGAGAGCATGAGTGAATATACAATCTGTTGTATCGATTTAATTACTGTTCAGACAGAACAGCCCGAGTCACAGTTGTGTACGGGAGAATAAACATTGGATGATACCTCGACTTGTGTCAGTTCTTGTATGTCGAAAGTAAGCGGAGAGCAAGGCCCAATCCACTAAACTTCGAGACTTAACAATACGCAGCGCCAGACCATCCAGAAATACAAAATTGCAGTTGTGTCGTAAAACATGTTTAATATAATGCGCACCGATGAGGAATATGTTTATAAAAAGAGTTGTCAATAAAATACGCACCTTATTGCGCGACAGAAAGGTTGTTCAATATAATACGCACCGCGACGCTCCATCTCAAAAAATAGCATGATACATAGGAATAAATAAAATAATCTAAAAAATCAATAATTTAATTACGGTACATGCGATCGATCTGAAATTTTGTTTCATAGTTTTTATCATCGCCACGAAACTGCCTGCTAAATTTCAGCTCGCTAGCTTACGAGAAAGTGGGTTAAAAATCGATCAAAAGTTTTTGCGACAAGGGTGGGTGCAGACACCACGAGTTAATATAAAGGATTTAAAAATAACTCGTTTTGAACCTCCGCGTAATATGTAAATTTTTCTCCGCTAGTGATTTGCTGTAGGAGTCATATGTGTTTGAGGGACCAATCGCTGTAGATGACGGGACAGAAAGGACAGAAAGGACAGAAACTTGCCTTTTATTATATAGGATTCCGCAATCGAGTCTCAGTTTTTGTTTTACTCCATGTCGAGGAGAGAAAATAAAGTCTTGGAAGGAAATACTGTACCAAAAATAACTCATTTTGAAAGTCCGCGTAAACGTGTTCAATTTGATTGGTTGTATGAGTCATATGTGTTTGAGGGACCAATCGCTGTCGATGACCGCACAGAACATAGCTTTTTGTTATATAGGAGGATAGCTCATGATTTCATTTCTCCGTCAAAAAGATAACACTTTTATAATTCTTCTATTGTTATTTTTGATTGTTTGTTTATCGTTCCAGCGGGGTCGCGTGCGACTCTATCATGGCTCATCGCGTCTGCTTGTTGCAGTGAAATAACGCTGGCCTGGACAGTGAGCGAGTTCAGATAGGTTGGGTCAAGGGAGGGAAGGGGTAGGGTGGTGACAGATCAGTTGTTGCCCTTTTGATATACATTACCTAAGTGGTGTATGCTGAGGATGGCGTCCCTTGAAATGTAGATGTCACTACATCAAGAAGCAAATAAAAATTTTGAAAAAATGTTTATCTCGAATTCTGCAACGTCATCTGAAGCTCTTCTATACGTGATACGTCTACACTTTTTACTTCTACACTTTTATACTTCTACACTTCTATACTTCTACACTTCTACTCTTCTACACTTCTTCACTTCTATACTTCTAGTCTTCTATACTTCTAGTCTTCTATACTTCTACACTTCTATACTGCTACACTTCTATACTTCTACTACGCTTCTATACTTCTATACATGGGCGTAGGAAAGGGGGGCATTTGCCCCCCCCCCTACATTTGAGAAAAAAAATGTCTTAAAAATTTCATAAAGTTGTTACAATAAAACTGAACTAAATTTCCTGAAAGTTTTTTACATGGAAGACAGTTTACATTTATCCAAAAAAAAAGAATTATATCTGCAAGTATAACTGATTAAATTACTGATTGTTCTAAATATTCCAGTTGTTTAACAATATCTGTAACATTTTCAGCAAAAATCCGCAAGCTTTTATATTTATGTGACCATCTAGTTTCACATAGCAAAGGAACATTTAGAATAAGTTTTCTTTGCTCATTACTTTCTCGGAAAAACACTATAATTGACTTAATTGTTCCTATTGTGTTTCGTACAACATTCACATTATTTAAATCGTTCACAACAAGATTTAGTTTATGTGAACTGCAATGTACAAATGCTGCTTTTGGGTATTTTTTTTCGAATTATTGCTTGGACTCCTCCTTCTTTACCTGCTATAGTAGAACATCCGTAGGATCCTTGACCAACAAGCTTTGTCATATTTAATCAAAATTCTAATGAATTAGTAATGATGGTGTTGGTTAAACCTACAGCTGTTGTATTGACAATTGGAATATTTCCCATGAATTCTTCTGTGTCCATCATTTTCCCATTTTGTTCTTTGACAAATCTAACACCAAGTGACATCTGTTCAATGCCTGAAATGTCATTTGTCTCGTCGGCAAGTATAGAAGATGCAACTGAATTATTTGCTTCACGAACAATGTCTTCACACAAGAGAGACCAACAAATTTCGATTATAGTGTTTTGCGTAGTAGCCGAGATACACTCAGCGGTTACCCGTCAAAACGGCCCCAGACAAAATGGCCCCGACATAACGGCCCCGGTCAAAACGGCCCCTGACAAATTGTTAACATTTTTTTTTAAACATTATTTATTTATTTTTTGCATTTTAAGCTTTCGTCAACTTTTTCACCCTAAAAAAAGTGGTAAAATTGTAAAATTATTTCTTGTGAGGTAATTATATTGTTTCTTGTCAACAAACAACCGTTATTGGTACCATTTCGCGTAAAGGCGAAATTCACTTTTGTGGTGTTATTTAACCTGAAACTGAATAGGTGAGTAAAAATACGAATATATTTGATTGTAAATTTTACTATTAGTCCATCTATTAGTCCTCCAGGGCCGTTTTGTCGGGGCCGTTATGTCGGGGCCCAATTGTCGGGGCCGTTTTGTCGGTGAACCATACTCAGCACTACAAGAACCAATTGACAAACGATTACCAAGAACTTCATCTCCAGATTCAACACGAAACTCTAACAGTTCATACAAATTATCAGAATTTGATTCTGTTCCACGAAGTGCTAAAACATGCATGCAGCAAAATAGGATTGTAGAAATGATGGGACCCAGTTCGTTGCGATTTTCTTGAATTAGTCATCTAAATGATGTGTCCAACTGCTCATCTATAGAAACTGCTTTGGCTTCCAATAAAGCAAATAAAATTGCTTGCATCTTCATGAGAGCCTTTGCGCCATAATGTGCTTTGCAGGTTGCTACGTGCATCTTCGTTGAAATTTATATATTTTGTACATGGTTTGATGACATATACCCACTGAACTCATAGAATTACTTTTTGAAGAAACAACACGCAATATTTGCAAAAGGCACCTATTAACATTTGCGAGTATACAAGCCACGGTGAATAGTCTGATAACCATGCATATCTAAAAACTAAAAACTCTGTTTCCCTCACTGTCAGCTCTATAATCATATGTTTTATCAAGGGTCCAACAATCACGAATCCGCTGCAATTTCAACTTATTTGAAAGGTCGTATGTCCAGACATACCTTCCAATATCCAATTTAGGAAATGAATAAGTGTCAGCGACAATCAAATCAGGAACAGTTGCTTCAGTTGTGTCAGGCTGTTTAAACGTTTATGTATGTACACCGTAGCCAATGCAAGGTCAGCTGTGGCAGTACGCCCCCAAACAACAAACCTCCTTCAAATCTTACCACCTGTAATATTAAACAAAATAACACCACCCAAAATATTACCCCCCCCCCCAAATAACAACGCCACCAATTTACACATCCTAAACAACATACAATACAACCCCTCCCCCACCAAAAATTTATCTAAAAACCAAATAATACAAAAACAACCCATAACCAAACCATAATACAAAACTAAAACCCCTCCACAACAAATACCATACAACAAACCCAAACCCCCTTAAATATCTACCAACCTAAACACCGCTAACCTATCAATTACATATAACATAGACATTATGGCAAATATCAGAATACCCTAACAAATAGTGTAAAATATCCCCCCTTGGAAAAATATTTCTCCCCCCCAATCAACTCTCCTAATCTCTAAAACTCTCACCCACCACCTCCAAACCTCCCTCATCGCCCCCGCTATGCTCTTCATTACTTTTCAGTCTCTCTACTAACCTTCTCTCCACGCCTTCTCAACAAATACAACCAAATACACTATACCTCTCCTCCTTCGAGTACATAACTAAAAGTCGTTATCTCTGAATCACAGCATCTCATGAGTGACTAGGATAACTTTCTCATCTCGCCCATCTCTCTACTATCACACATAACCACTCAGTTATACGGTCCTTACCACCTCCACACACCATATGATATCCACTCGCCAGAGTGTCCGACAACTGATAGCATGAGATATGAACCATATCCCACAAACTTCTCCCATATATACTTGTATCTACATCTCCCCACGACGTTTGTGTACACACAGACCTATGAGATCAGAGAATCTTGATCTCACCAATCCACACTGTGCACCAATCACACAAATATTAACGACCCCATGCGAGTATAGATCATCACGGGATGGGTGAAGCTTAAACTGTCAGTAAATAAAAGAGGACGCCTCCGATGCGCGCTGTTTACCCTCTCCCGCTGTGTCAAACTCCCCACTCTGAGAGTCTGATGTTACTGTGTGTGTGTTCTCCATCGTTAGATTATATCGTGTTGTTGTTGAAGCACTGATATTTTTGCAAGATTTAAGAAAGTAAGATCATTTGTTAGTGTCAAAGTGCTGAGTTTACTTGAAGGATGCACCCACGTGTTATCATTGAAATAGAACAGGTAGGAGCTATCCATGAGAGAAAGAGTAAGAAATAGTGAGTCTGTGTAGGTTTTGTGAGATATAAAGTGATGTGAAGCTAGCTGCGTGATGTAACGTCCTGATATTGCTGCTTTAACCGCTGTGGGAGTGATCAAGAGAGACAGGAATATCTGCGCTGCTCTCTACTCAAAATTACGTAGAGTATCTATCACATCTCCTATCGCCGATTTTTCTACGACTGCGCTGAGAGAGACGCCGATGTTCCTCCAGATCAATGCAATAGCCTACTCTCACCTCGTGTACTTGATGCGAATGAGCCCCCAGCCGCCGGCTCAACGCAACTCACACCAACAGTCTCATACATATTGATACATACTCCTCACAACACAGACCCATACAGACAAACACATAATCCCCTCACACTCCTATCATTCCTTTCCGTCAGTCGACTAATCCCCTAATTAAATAAAAGAACCCGAAAAAAAAATTTGACTATAAATCCCTTGTATATGAGACATAACTAAAAGTATTGATTATGTTCAATATAATACGCACCACGCGACAAACATTTACATACTGAACGTGACTGAACTCTCATTGCTGTAAAAAAACAGGGATATGGTCATCGATGGCTGGAGTGAACTTCAGTGACACGTGGAGGTCAACTATAGCAGGCAGCTACATAGATATAAACTAAAAATTAATTAATTTAATTACGGTACATTTGATCGATCAGAAATATTGATACAATAGATTATTAGGTGACTTAAGTCTATGTGCAAAATTTGAGCTTGATAGAATCAGGGGAAGTGGGTAATTTTTAAATCCCTTATATTAACTTCACCGCCGTCTCTGTCTGTCGTCATCTCTTTCTCTCTGTCTTAGGCGGGCGGAAAAATAAAAGTAAAAAATGACCCACTTTCCGTGATCCGATCGAGCTGAAATTTGGCACACGGACCCGTCTCACCTAACAATGCATCGTATCAAAATTTCAGATCGATCGAACGTACCGTAATTAAATTAATGCATTTTTAGTTTATCCTTATATAACGTATGTAATTCAAATTCACTGTTTGTTATTGTTTTTATTCCACGTGAAAGTTTGAGTTGACTCGTTGACGCGACCCATCGAAGTACCGGCGTGCTTTTGTTTACATTTTACGTGTCCCGCTGAGCTCGGTCAAGCGATCGGTTACCAGACTTTTCCCCTCTCCCCCCGCCAGGATTATGAAGCAAAGTTGAGTTAAGACAGATTCAGTCTGTAAATGTTTGTCGCGTTTGAAAATAATCAATACTGTTAGTTATTTCTCATATATAAGGGATTTATAGTCAAAAACTTTGTTTTTACGGGTTTGTTTTATTAAATCTCTTATATTAACTTCACCGCCGTCTCTGTCTTGGGCCCGCCCACCCGCCCATGGAAAAACAGAAGTCAAAAATGACCCACTTCCCATGAAGCCATCGAGCTGAAATTTTGCACACGGACCCGTGTCACCTAACAATGCATCGTATCAAAATTTCAGATCGATCGAACGTACCGTAATTAATTTAATGCATTTTTAGTTTATCTATATAAACTATATGTAGCGGTCGCTATCGTTTACATTTTAAGGGTCACTTGACTTCAGGCCAGCCATGGGTGAACACATCTCGTGTTTTAACCAGGTGTACCGGCGTGCTTTTGTTTACATTTTGCGTGTCACGCTGAGCTCGGTCCAGCGATCGGTGACAAGACCTTTCCCCTCTCCCACCCCCCCACCCCCTGGGTTAAAAGCAAATTTCTGAGTTGAGACAGATTCAGTCTGTAAATATTTGTCGCACTTGAACATAATCAATACTTTTAGTTATGTCTCATATATAAGGGATTTATAGTCAAAAACGTTGTTTTTACGGGTTTGTTTGTTTTTACCTTTGTTTTTCCGCGGACCACGACAAGACGGTGAAGTTTATCTAAAGGATTTCAAAAGGATTTCATTTTTATTCTTATGCAGACGCACTAGGAATAAATAAATGATAAAAATATTCCATTTCTTCAATGACTTTTAAAATGACATCTTTTGGACAATAGATTATGAACACGAAATCCCCAAACCATCTCAAGGCTCAGTGGCGTAGCTAGAACTTTTGCCGCCCGGGGCGGTCTCCAATTTGCCGTCCTTTTTAGGGGCCGTCCATAAATGACGTCACGCACCTGGGGGGGAGGGAGTCACATACGTTTGTGGCGATGTGTGACGAGGGGGAGGGGTGTTTAAGAAATGTGACGTCACTTCAAAACGCGCAACTTTAAATAAATTTCCAGTTTTCTTAAATGGCAAAAATTTAATTTGAAACATGCTCATTTTCAAACAGAAAATACGGCTTTTATTGAGGTGGGGGGAGGTCCAAGCATTGTGGCGTCTTATTGAAGAAGGGGTCTAAGTTTTTGTGACGACGTGTGACGAAGGGGGTGAAAAAGCAGCAAAAATAGCGTGCTTCATTTATGGACGGCCACTTAGTCGATTATATTATGTTTTTTAAAAATTAATAAACATGAATAAATAGTTAAAATTGAAACGAAGTAAAGGTGGGGAACATGTTTACCATTGCATGCCATATTTATGTAAGCAGTAATAAAAGAGGCCGCATAAGATTATTTACCTAAAAATGCTTATTTATAATAATACAAGATACTTGTTTTAAAGGCCACAAGAAAGTTACTGAGCTCGCAGGTCCCCCCCTCCATGAGACAAAACATATTCCAAATTAACACCCAAAAACATTACCAATTACTATTCTTTTATTTTTTATATATAAATAAATGATTTTTTTTTACAAACAAAAAAATGTATACATTAGCAGTGGCGTAACAACTGCTTGGCATTGGGGCAGTTGCCAAGGGCGCCGACCTGCGCCAGTTCAAAAGGGCGCCGCTGAATCTCTCATTTTTACATTTTTATTTAAATAAAAGGCGCCAATAATATATTAGCCAAAGGCGTCAAAAACGCAGTTACGCCTCTGTACATTAGTATGTAAATATATTTATACATTTACTTTCCTAGCTTTCATAACAGAAAAATTGTGTTTTATGCTATCAAAATTAAAATTATTTGTAATATCTTGTTCTATGGACAATAATTGCAAGATTTTGTTGTCTTTAATCGTTCATTGTGGAACGAAGATAATTTTTATCAACTTCAGTTTGGAGCAGCTCCTTTCACAACTAGTGACACTGATAGCAATAGTTGAAAAAAATCATAACAAATTTACAATGTTGGGTACAGAATTTTCCAATCGATACTGTTGAATAAATTTTAATAGATAAAGGGGACCTTTTCCCACATTTTTCTAACTTAATGCCTCTTCTTGTAGTGTAGGTACAGCCATAAAAATCTGGAACTTTTTTCTTTCCATATTGAACTGTCAATGTCAATAAAGTTATTTATTTGATGTTCAAATGATTCATTTAGTTTATTAGTAGGTTATATGGTATTATATACGAATAATTTCTTCCAAGGACATGCAACTCATCAAAGCGTTATTTTATTTTATAATTATAATTCCATCCATGGATAAAAAAATTTATCGTTGTACTTCTTGTTCTAAAGATAGAACCACGTCTTTTGAATTTTCCGTACTCATATTTTTCCTCCTTCTAACTAGGCGTTCAGTTGATATCTCCATCTCTTCACAAATTGTTTGGCTGATATAACAGCATTTTATATTAGCACATCTCTTTGTTCCATGCGATGGCTTTGCATTGACTGGTTCCCATAAATTAGATTACATAGAAGAGAAAAAGATTGCATTGAATTGACTAAAATTCCAGCATCTGATCTCGTTTTCCTAGTTACTTCTTCAGATGTCAATTTTTCCAAGACGCTTGAAAGTTTAAAGTATGTCTTTTTCGAAATTATTATGCCCGTTGTAGTGTTTATTAACGGAGAAATTTGAATATTTACATATTCTTGTCATAAATCTTAATAATTTTCCATAAAATAGACGAATTCAAATTATTTACACATTACTATTAATTTAATTGGATAGGCGTAACATGCTTAATGAATAGCCGTATTTTAAAGAAAAACACAAATTATTTGTGCTACTTTAATGCAATAAAAACAAAATAAATTTAATTTTTAATAACTTACCTTACAAAATTTTCCTGAAAACTGAAGCAGTAATATAAATGACTACTTGCAAGTTAAACACAATATTTGAACCACCATGCCTTGTAGGTACTTGTTCACGCATCATTCTGCGAATGTCAAAATTCCATGTAAAAACTGTCGTGGCGATAGTAATATTACACATTATTCGGCCCAGCGGTAATGTGTTTTTTTGGGTAGTTTTCTTATAAAAGCGTCATCTGCGACTTATACCGCGTAGGTAGTTTTCCAAACAAATGGATACGTTTTTTGAGCGATTAAAATTTTTTGAACGGTTTTGCGTTAGTTATAATATCCACAATGTTATCAAACAAATGTTGTGCGAATCCGTTAATTAAGACTCGAAAATCCCGAATATTTTTGTTTCACCTTGGTTTTCCCCCTTCAAAAGAAAAAGGGCGGTTGTCGGAAATGTTTGTACGTTTCAAATGCCCACAAATGCCGCCCCTAAATGAGTGCCGCCCGGGGCGAACCGCCCCACTGCCCCCCCTAGCTACGCCACTGTCTCAAGGTCATCAGGAATAACCAAATGAGGCTGACATCTATTTTGTTGTTTTTTTTCTTAAATATAGTCTCACAAAACTTTACTAAGAAAAACACAAACCTTTTGGTGACCAGGTTCTTAAATTTATTAACAACGGCCCTGTTTATTTTTTTTTGGTTTTTGTTTTGTTTTGTTGTTGTTGTTGTTGATTTTTGTGTGTGCTTTTTTTAAGGCCTAACTTAATATTGCTACAATTTTCATTATTTAAATTTCCTCGATGAAAATCATTCAGTAATTCTTAAATACAAAATTCTTTTTTCTCGTATATCGAATCATAAGTGAAATGACATAAGACCCCCGAAAATATAACGTTTTTGTGTCTCCTTTGTGGTAATAGAAATATAAAAAACAAAGTCAACTCTAATTATTATTATTATTATTGTTTACAGCAGGCTGTTTCATGATCAAATTCAAATACAGTGGAACCTCTCATAACGAGCATAATTCGTTCCAGAGTCTTACTCATTAAGTGAAACACTCGTTAAACGAAACAATTTTTCCCATACAAATCAATGTAAAATGGATAATCCGTTCGTTGCTGAAAAGATATATACTAATTTTTACAAAACAATTATTAACATTTATTCAAATAAAATTAGTTATGAATTGTTAAAGAGTGTAACATCTTGGAATACAATTTAGATTTGAAACAAAAAACGTATATACAAAAATAAGAATTTTATGACAAATAACTATTCCTTTTTAACTAGAAAACTGTCTAAAGACATTTGTTTTTGCCGACGCTTCAAAATTTGACGAAAATGTGTCCAAACCGTTTCGTAGACATTCTTGACACTCCATTTGAAGCATTCATCTCCTTAATTTTGTTTTTGTTCTTGAGAAGAGTGCAGATCGTTGATGTTGACCGATTTTAAGTATGCGCTAGATTAGCCACGCCCACACCTTGTTCTCGCTAGATTAGCCACGCCCACACCTTGTTCTCGCTAGATTAGCCACGCTTACACCTTGTTCTCGCTAGATTAGCCACGCCCACACCTTGTTCTCGCTAGATTAGCCACGCCCACACCTTGTTCTCGCTAGATTAGCCACGCCCACACCTTGTTCTCGCTTTTAAATGATTTTATATTTCATTTAAACAGTTATTTTTTTTCTCTCTTATGACTGTCTTCTTGTGTTGTTTTTTTTCCGAAGACATTTTAGCACAGGTTATTTCCACATTAAAAAAAATTCGAATACTGTCTGAATTCAAAATTTGTAAAAAATGGATGATCACATACGAAAACAATGCGCTAACAGACCGAGTGCTAAACACATACTTACTAATGAATCGGGCGGAAGTGCCGGCATACAAATGAATTTCCAGGAAAAAAGGGCTTTCACTTTCTGCATCACTGTTATGCGAATTTTTCGCTCGTTAAGGGAGATACTTTTTCAAAAACGCTTTTGCTCATTATGCGAATTACTCGTTATGAGAGGTGCTCGTTATGAGGGGTTCCACTGTATTGTACACTTCAAAAGCAGGTAGGAGGTTGGGGTCAATTAATTTTTTTACGTATTTTGTCGTAATAGTTAGACAATGTTTAGATTTAAGTGGCTGTTTGAGGTGGCTATAGCGATACGACTATTCTTTTAGCAATATTTTGCATAGAAAAAATGGGTGCTGTACAACTTTCACAGGAGTTTATTATTATAATTTACACAGGAACCAAAAATCCTTAGCAGGAACATTGGTGGCCGCATCCTTCCCTCGGGCTGACAGCAGGAAGATTGGTGGTCGCATCCTTCCCTCGGGCTGACAGCAGGAAGATTGGTGGCCGCATCCTTCCCTCAGGCTGTCAGCGGGAACATTGGTGACCGCATCCTTCCCTCAGGCTGACAGCAGGAACATTGGTGGCCGCATCCTTCCCTCAGGCTGACAGCAGGAACATTGGTGGCCGCATCCTTCCCTCAGGCTGACAGTAACAATGCATTGCTTTTGTAACCATAATTACGAATGACGTTAACCAAAATTTCTTTGTTGATGTATATTATTAATGTAAAAAGTAATAGGCTCCATATAGAGTAATTAAAACATTCAACTTTGAAATTTGTGGTTTCGTAACACCAGCTTGCGAATCAAGGACTGATATAAAAATTGCATGTTGCATAAGTTTACTTATGTCAAATGTCAGTGGCGGATCTAAGAGGTTGCAAATGGGTGAGGAGTATAGCAAGTTATTTTACCAAATTACCTGTATTGTATAGCTTTGGTTGATGATTTCAATTACCGGATATTCATATTTTCTATGACAGTTCTTCTCAAAGTGGTGGTCCGCGGACCGGTGCCGGTCCGTGGGACATCCGCCACCGGTCCGCAGAAGTTATCAAGAAAGGACCGAAAGATCTAATTACATTCCTCCATTTTTATCCTTAATACTAACCTTATAGAATATGTCAAGTTTTCGGCAATAAGCACATAAAATGAAACTAATAAAATAAAATAAATTACATTTCGCTGACAAGTCAGTACAGGTAAAATAGTGCACCGGTCCCTGGTGCAATTGAAAAATTCCTGCTGGTCCGCCATACTAACTAAACTAAACACATATTCTGTAGGCCTGATACTAATTTCTTAAGGCCTTGGCTAGTACCTGGGCAATCTGCTCCATCTGCTGAGCATTGCCATACAACATTGTCTTTACATGGGACTCTTCCGCCTCCCTCACCCCCCCCGGCCATATCGAGCGCCGGGCAAGACGTCACCAGGTGTACGACTGTCTCAGGGGCTTGGCTGCAATGACGGCAGTTCGGGTCCCTGTTGTGGTCTAGCCTGTGAAAGTAAGAGTTGGTTGGGCAATGTTCTGTTCTCATCTGAGTCACCAAACTCTGGTGTTTGCGACTCAGGTTCCACCACTGGTCTGAGCGGCTTGGCCTGGGCATGTTAGCGAATACCCCTCTGGCTGTCGTGTAGTGAGCCCACTCCTGGTACCACTTACTCCGGAAGTGGTCCTTTAGCCAGGTTTTAGCCCCAAGATAAGTGACTGGGGCCTCTGGTTGGGGCAGTGCTGCACCTGCTTTGGCCAGGGAGTCTGCCTTTTCATTGCCATTAACATTCACGTGGCTCGGGATCCACTGCACGGTTACCTTACCTCCAAGTCTTTCGAGTCTACCCACGTCCTCCAAGATGGCGTCAACCAAGTGGGTACTACGCTTCTCACTAGCCAGGACTTCGAGGGCTGATTTCGAGTCACAAAACAGTACCGTGTCGAAACCAAAAATTTCCGACCCCTGCAGTGTCTGGTGCACACTTTTCAGGGCCCTGTGTATAGCTTCAAGCTCCGCATCGTAATTCGATGCCCTAGTCCCACAGGGACCTAGAAGGTCTTCTTTTGGTGGCCCTCCTATTGGGTATAAGATGAGCGCACCATATCCTGCAATTCCTTCACTTGAACTGGCAGACCCATCCGTGAACACTTTCACTTGGGTTCCCGCGAACCCTTCTATCGTCTCAAGGGCAGCCGCTTTCTGTACATGTTCAGGGCTGCGTTTCGTCACCGCTGTGTCAGTCAAAGACAAACGTATTTCGGGGCGTGTGCATTCCGCATAGGGCGGTTTGAGTGGGACACTTACAATTTGTCTTCTATTTCGTGGGGGTTTGACGCTCCTATCAAGTTCCGTTACTTGATGCATAAATGAGGAACGTTTCAAACACCCACGTCCGCCCCAGTTGTCCGCCATACTAAAAAGTTTGAGAGGCGCTGTTCTATGAGACCAGTTTGAGAGGCGCTGTTCTATTAGACCAGTTTCAGAGGCGCTGTTCTATTAGACCAGTTTGAGAGGCGCTGTTCCATATAGACCAATTTGAGAGGCGCTGTTCAATGAGACCAGTTTGAGAGGCGGTGTTCAATAAGACCAGTTTGAGAGGCGCTGTTCTATGAGACCAGTTTGAGAGGCGCTGTTCTATGAGAACAGTTTGAGAGGCGCTGTTCAATGAGACCAGTTTGAGAGGCGCTGTTCAATGAGACCAGTTTGAGAGGCGCTGTTCTATGAGATCAGTGAATCTTTCAAACATCACTATGGGATGGGGTGGGTATTAATGAAGAGGCGTTGACACCGGGGGGGGGGAGTCACATTTTTACTCCGGGGGAGGGGGGGATAGTGTACACACAATTTAAAAATTAAATTTATAAGCTCCCTTTTTAATGACTTATCCAACTAAACTGCGATTCTTGATAAACTTGGTGAGACGATGAAGCGGATAAAATCTCATAAACCATTATAAAATTTATACTTCATATTTCATCTTTCATCAGTATTATTTTATTTTCAACTCTCACAAGCTACTCAACTGCACCACTCCCCCAAATAATTAAAATAATAATAATAATAATAATAATAATAATAATAATAATATTAATAAAATGTTATCTTTATTTAAAAAATTAATTTAAACAAATAGGTAAATTATGGTGCCAATAAAAGATGGCTGAACTCAATAATTCGTTAAAATTTAATCTTGACGCTGGAATTTGCATTTAACAAATTTTTACAAAACAAGCCATTTGTATGTTAAAGAAAACTTTTACCTACAAATAGAATAAAACCAATTTAAACTAATTTTCCATTGCCGTGATGATTTATAAACCATTAGCTCAACAAACAAAAAATCCGTTTGCAAATGGGATGTTGGCGATACAAACTTGTGCTTATCACAATAAAAATCCGTTTGCAAATGGGATGTTTGCGATACAAACTTGTGTTTATCTCCATTGTGACCTCTGCATAGCAAACAACCTTGACTCGAGATACTACCCGTCATCACGCGTGCCGTGCCTGTGGACAGATACCCACGTTGTCAGACAAACAGGTCTGTGTGCATCTGTGCTAATGTCTGTCAGAAGAGAAACGCAAACGTTTCATAGCTGACCTTCACCTTCTCCAAGTCTGCTAGATGTAAGAAGTTTTAAAAATTATTACGTGATGAGAACAGCTGCTTAACTTGCGCAAGCTTGTATTACTGAGTCAACAACTTAAAGACTATATGACGTTACAACAGTGTATGTGACGTCAACACGTCACACATGGCGTCACCAAGTCCTACATGGCGTCACCACGTCCTACGTGGCGTCATCACGTCGCTACATGGCGTCACCACGTCAATCTATAAGGCATCACCACGTCACTACATGGCGTCACCACGTCAGTCTATATGGCATCACCACGTCACTACATGGCGTCATCACGTCACTACATGGCGTCACCACGTCAGTCTATATGGCATCACCACGTCGCTACATGGCGTCATCACTTTGCTACATGGCGTCACCCCGTCACTACATGGCGTCATCACGTCACTGTCTGGCGTCATCATGTCAGTCTATATGGCTTCACCACGTCGCTACATGGTGTAACCACGTCAAACTATATGACATCACCACGTCAGTCTATATGACGTCACCACGTCACTACATGGCGTCACCAAGTCCTACATGGCGTCACCACGTCCTACGTGGCGTCACCACGTCCTACGTGGCGTCATCACGTCGCTACATGACGTCACCACGTCAGTTTATATGGCATCACCACGTCACTACATGGCGTCACAACGTCAGTCTATATGGCATCACCACGTCACTACATGGCGTCATCACGTCACTACATTGCGTCACCATGTCAGTCTATGTGGCATCACCACGTCGCTACATGACGTCATCACTTTGCTACATGGCGTCACCACGTCAGTCTTTTTTGCGTCACCACGTCAGTCTATATGACGTCACCACGTCAATCTGTACAGCGTCACCATTTAATGTTACTATTACAACCTTCTCCTTGGTACGTCCTGAACTAAATAAATACTTTAAATTTCCTATTCAATATAATAATATTTTTTACGCAATTTCCCATGGGAAAAATTTCGTTTATATATTTGAAATGTCTGTGCTGTCTGTTCGAGCTTGATCATCCAACTACGCCTGAACTATACCAGATAGAGGGTTCGGGTCTTTTGCAAATATGTAAGGAGGTCCCAAGGATGTACAAGCGGGAAAAAAACTGAAAAGGTTTACTGGCTTTCCTGAACAATCAAACGAAAAAATATCAGTAATTTGTCAATTTCTCGCCAACCATAACATCTATCGGGTTGAAACAAACGCCAAACGATGCTAATAATATTTAGAACAATGTTGGAGAAGGAAATTTTGAAAAATCTCTTTTCGTTGGACTCTCGTAATTTTAGCACCAATTTGTAGATAGCAATTGATTTGTTTAGTTTCAGAATTACTGATTTGAAATTAATTTTAATCTAATCTAGAATGATTTCCCATGCATCAAAAAAAATCGGAAATTCTTTGTTGGAAATTTCGTTTAAATACTCATTCGACTTTTTATTACTTGTTTTAAAATTATGTCTCAATCGCGTTTTTTTTTAACCATCCCGTTTGAGACGGATATTATTTCTTTTTTTAATTACATGTTTGTTATACCTTTAATTATTTGATCAACGAAAAGACCGACCGAAATGATATCTAGAGAATTATTCATTTTGATGATCTGGTACTCTGTTGGTTTCTTCTTGATGATATTAAATAGATGAATAATCACAAAAATAAAGTGTCCCATTTAGTTTGTTTATTTTTCAAGAACCCGAAGTCTTTAAAATGCATTTTCTGAAATGGTTTAAATCCAGCTGAAATGCGTGACTGTGAATTGGTGTAGTCGCCTTGAAGGACTCACCAATAATCTCTCATGGAACAAGACCACAGGTCTACCTGCTGCGTTTGTCAATGCAATTCATAACTCTGTCCTGGCAGACGTCAGCACACTTGACGAAAGATCTCAATCATTCTCCTGAGGGTGACCTTGTGTGCAGTGACGTAACCCCCTTCCTTAAGGACGCAGAGATCCAGGCCTGGGCCCCCGGTATTGTCGAACCCTCTCAAGAATATCGTGGCGTAGCCTAGGGTGTTTAAACACATGCCCACAAAAACATCTTCCAGGTGAAAATAGGGTACCTTGAGATTGGAGGAAAGGTAATCAATAGTATTTTTAGATTGGGAGAGCAAGAAGACGCAGTAAGTACATGCAATAATTTGGAAAAGAGCATAATTCAACTACACATACAACATATCTCTAGTACATTGGGACCATAATTCCACTACACATACAACAGATCTATAATACATTGGGACCATAATTCCACTACACATACAACACACAGGCCTGGATTAACCATTAGGCAAACAAGGCACGTGCCTATGGCACCAAGCGTTTGGTGGCACCACAGGTCCTCAATAAAAATATGTATATTGTCCCTGTAGCGGCGCGTCATCGACATGACGTTAGTAAATCTCAAGTGTTTAATATTGAATCGCACAACCTGGGGTGGGGGGGGGGTGGGGGGTAAATACCTCACACGCAGTTTTTAATTACTTTTTTGCTATTTTTCTTCGAGTTTTTTTTGTTTTGTTGGTATTTAGTGTTGAAGAAGTACATTACTGCGCTTTACATGCACTTTTATCGATTTTGATCAAGCAATTATTGATAGGAGCCTAAGTATATATTATTCCTCAGATTATAGAAGCGTTAGAGTGTTTACAAGAAGACAGTTCATAGAAGGGGGACACCAGAAGAGAAGCAAAAAACATTAGAAGATGCAAAAATTAGAATTTGCTCTCAGTTTTGTCTTTTGGGGAAAATTGTTACAAAGTTTTCACAGGGTCAGTCAAGCTCTACAAAATGAGCATGTGATCTTGAAAACGTGTGCTGATTTGTATTCTTCACCAGGAAATAAAACTTTCATGAATCTAGGAATGAATTTTAAAGATTTGAAGAAGCTGCAAAAGGCATAACACCAGGGGAGGAATTTAAGTCAACTTTGACTCGTAAACGAAAAGCATTGGTCATTGATGTGATGCCACTGGGGTATCTCTGATTGCCAGAGACACATTCTTGTATATTTGCTTTCTACATCATTGTTAACAAACTTGGGACAGAGATGAGTAGATGAGGACAGGTAAATAATGCTATAGCATTTCGATTTTTCTTTGTTTGGCCGATGTACCACAAACATCTCAGTATTGTGAACAACTAATAAAAGCTTAAACAGAGATCTGAAACATAATTTATATACTGAACTACAACAGTTCCACTCATATATTCGTAACAACTTTCGTGCATCAAAATCTGAAAACGCGTTCAGTCATGCAGATTTATACACAGTAATAGAGACAACATCGACTGTGCTTTTCCAATTGTAGAAATTGTCTTACGCATATTTTTTAAAATTAATGGTTACGAACTGTTCAACTGAGCGCTCTTTTTAAAAATCCTTTATATTAACTCGTGGTGTCTGGTTGTTTGAGCCCTTGCCTGCTTGTCGAAAAAAATTTGGATCGATTGTTAACCCACTTCCTCGTAAGCTAGCGAGCTAAAATTTTGCAGGCAGTTTCGTACCGATTATAAAACGATGTTTCAAAATTTCAGATCGATCGCATGTACTGTAATTCAATCAAGAACCCGCGAGTACAATTTCATTTTAACATTAACTGGATTTGCCGGCTATCACGTGATTCTGGTGCACAAAGAGCAAAAAAAAAGGGGGGAGGGGGGTACGTTACAGACGAAGCGATGAGTTCATTTGTGTCACCTACTTGCGTGTACACGTGAGCGACTCCTTTAGCCACCGCGATGCCGCCAACATAGCCAGTCCCAGAACAGTAAGGGTCGTAGACATCTTTAGGGAACTCTTCAATCGTGGCGTGCCATTTGGACGACTTTTCTCTCACTACAGGAACACTCCTGTGGAAATATAGAGCGAGCTTTAATACATACCTTTAACTTATCGTTTCTTATCTTACCTTATCTTATCTATTACAGTCACTCCTGTAATGGGAGTTATGTCATATCAACAATGGTTCACGATGAGATCTATTTAATTTTGTAATCTGCAAGTTTGTACAGATTAAGAACATTAATATGAATGAACTCTTCAAGTTGTATCAACTATTAAAATGATCATAAAGGGGGAGAATGCGCTCTTTTATGTTAGAAATAAATCAATCAAACAAGTAGTGGGAAGAACTGAAAAACAAAATCAAGAACAAACTTGTCCACAAGAACCATAATTCATCGAACAAACAAAAATTAAAATAATTTTATTTTTAATGTAAGGCCGTATTCCAACTGGACTTTGTTTCTGTCTATCACAGAAATGACATCAATGACATACCTACAAACACCTCCAATGCCATATTCCAACTGGACTTTGTTTCTGTCTATCACAGAAATGACATCAATGACATACCTACAAACACCTCCAATGCCATATTCCAACTGGACTTTGTTTCTGTCTATCACAGAAATGAGATTTGTCACATTGACCCAGACATCGTCGTCTGTCTTAAAGAAAAATCTGAAAAATGTAAATGTTAAAATAATATTAGTATGTTGAATGTTAAAATAATATTAGTATGTTGAATGTTAAAATAATATTAGTATGTTGAATGTTAAAATAATATTAGTATGTTGAATGTTAAAATAATATTAGTATGTTGAATGTTAAAATAATATTAGTATGTTGAATGTTAAAATAATATTAGTATGTTGAATGTTAAAATAATATTAGTATGTTGAATGTTAAAATAATATTAGTATGTTGAATGTTAAAATAATATTAGTATGTTGAATGTTAAAATAATATTAGTATGTTGAATGTTAAAATAATATTAGTATGTTGAATGTTAAAATAATATTAGTATGTTGAATGTTAAAATAATATTAGTATGTTGAATGTTAAAATAATATTACTATGTTGAATGTTAAAATAATATTACTATGTTGAATGTTAAAATAATATTAGTATGTTGAATGTTAAAATAATATTACTATGTTGAATGTTTTGTACTTTGAAAAAAAAATTTTTTAATTCAAAATATTTTTCAATGTATGAAGTACAGGACATGCGAGGTTGTCTGAAATTAAGTTTTGTTTATTAAATATTTGATACTAGATACGACCCGTGACGTAGCATATGCCGGAGACTTGCTAATAGATAGTGCAAAGAAAAGGGGGAAAGAACGAACACAAACTACAGCACGAAGAAATCAGAAAAGTTGGATTGATTTAGAGCAAATGTTGCAATTAAATTATTCTGCGGAATCCGTTCGTTCAATGGAGTGTGTTTTGAAATGCGGCTGTACATGTTGATGAGGAAGAGGATAGTGGCAAGGTGACGTCACATCAGTGTGATCAGGTGGCTATGACATTTGTGTGGACATACGGACGTTGTCAATAGATGGCACCAGAAAGTCATCACGTGTGAGAGACAATAGAACTTAGTAATGGCGATGATCAGAAGGATCGCTAAAGAGCAGGTGTATAGACAAATGTTGACCGGGATTGTAAATTCGAGGAGAGGTATGAGGACGTTCTCGGAAGTGAATGATGATACTGGCAGGAAGTAAATGATGATACTGGCAGGAAGTAAATGATGATACTGGCAGGAAGTAAATGATGATACTGGCAGGAAGTAAATGATGATACTGGCAGGAAGTAAATGATGATACTGGCAGGAAGTAAATGATGATACAGGCACAAAGTAAATGATGATACTGGCAGGAAGTAAATGATGATACTGGCAGGAAGTAAATGATGATACTGGCAGGAAGTAAATGATGATACTGGCAGGAAGTAAATGATGATACTGGCAGGAAGTAAATGATGATACTGGCAGGAAGTAAATGGTGATACTGGCAGGAAGTAAATGATGATACTGGCAGGAAGTAAATGATGATACTGGCAGGAAGTAAATGATGATACTGGCAGGAAGTAAATGATGATACTGGCAGGAAGTAAATGATGATACAGGCAGGAAGTAAATGATGATACTGGCGGGAAGTAAATGATGATACTGGCAGGAAGTAAATTATGATACTGGCAGGAAGTAAATGATGATACTGGCAGGAAGTAAATGATGATACTGGAAGGAAGTAAATGATGATACTGGCAGGAAGTAAATGATGATACTGGCAGGAAGTAAATGATGATACTGGCAGGAAGTAAATGATGATACAGGCAAGAAGTAAATGATGATACTGGCGGGAAGTAAATGATGATACTGGCAGGAAGTAAATGATGATACAGGCAGGCAGTAAATGATGATACTGGCGGGAAGTAAATGATGATACTGGCAGGAAGTAAATGATGATACAGGCAGGAAGTAAATGATGATACTGGCGGGAAGTAAATGATGATACTGGCAGGAAGTAAATGATGATGCTGGCAGGAAGTAAATGATGATACAGGCAGGAAGTAAATGATGATACTGGCAGGAAGTAAATGATGATACTGGCAGGAAGTAAATGATGATACTGGCAGGAAGTAAATGATGATACTGGCAGGAAGTAAATGATGATACTGGCAGGAAGTAAATGATGATACTGACAGGAAGTAAATGATGATACTGGCAGGAAGTAAATGATGATACTGGCAGGAAGTAAATGATGATACTGGCAGGAATTAAATGATGATACTGGCAGGAAGTAAATGATGATACTGGCAGGAAGTAAATGATGATACAGACAGGAAGTAAATGATGATTCAGGCAGGAAGTAAATGATGATACTGGCAGGAAGTAAATGATAATACAGGCAGGAAGTAAATGATGATTCTGGCAGGAAGTAAATGATGATACTGGCAGGAAGTAAATGATGATACAGGCAGGAAGTAAATGATGATACTGGCAGGAAGTAAATGATGATACAGGCAGGAAGTAAATGATGATACAGGCAGGAAGTAAATGATGATACTGGCAGGAAGTAAATGATGATACTGGCAGGAAGTAAATGATGATACTGGCAGGAAGTAAATGATGATACTGATTGGAAGTAAATGATGATACTAGCAGGAAGTAAATGATGATACTGACAGGAAGTAAATGATGATACTGGCAGGAAGTAAATGATGATACTGGCAGGAAGTAAATGATGATACTGGCAGGAAGTAAATGATGATACTGGCAGGTCCATGTGACAAACGTACCACTGTATGCGAATTTATCATGGACAGGTAGATAGACATCATGTTTATACAGGAGACCTGGTTTCGACAAACTGGTGATGAGGGAAAATGTGCTGTTATTGCTCCACCTGACTATTCTGTTCGATCATTTCCACGTGCCACTCGAGGTGGAGGCCTAGCTGCTGTCAACAGAAGTACGCTGTCATAAGAGCTTTCATTTGTAACAGAATTCGAATTTGCGCACACATCCTTTGAGTTAGTTCAAGTCACATTGTCAGTGCCCCATCGTATCATCCACCACATGTGCATCTACCGTGTCTGTTAAAAAATTAATTAACAGATGCCAAATTTCTTGAGGAATTCCAGGAACTTTTGGACCATGCCAACACTCTGCCTGGCACTTACATGATAGTAGGTGACATGAACATTCATTATGATCAACCGCAGAATCCCATGACAGCAAAGATGGTCGAGCTTGTGGATTCATTCAACATTGATCAAATGATTGATAAACCTACCCATAATAGAGGACATATAATTGATTGGGTATTGCACAGACCTGACGATTGCCTTGTCAAATCCGCAATCGTAACAGAAGAGCTGTCCTCAGATCACTTTTGTGTTATTTGTGAACTTAAGGTGATTGCCCCCCCCCTCCTCCCACAAAATTCAGGGACCTTCGCAATCTGCGTGCCATGAATCGTGACGCCTTCCGGCAAGATCTAAGTGTGGCCGTGTCCCCTGACCTCTGCCTCACTTTGGATGAACTGAATAGTACACTACTCTCTGTGCTGGACTTACATGCCCCTGTCACCCGCCACAATGTCAAGTCAACACGATCAGCTCCGTGGTATTCAACAATAACGGAAGAAATTCGACGCGCCAAGAAAGCTCAACGTATAGCAGAAAAGACTTGGTTGAAGTCGAGACTTGTCAATAAGCAAATTTATTCCGCTGCCAAGCGATGTCTTACTAATATTGTACATCAAGCAAAAACATCATATTTTAATAATAAAATAACCACAAGTAGTACTAGTAGGCAGCTATTTAACGTATGCAATAACCTCAGAGGGAGTGGTAAAGCCAGAGGCGTCACTAGGGTTGGTGTCACCCGGGGCGGTAGCTTATGGTGTCACCCCTTCACGACTGAAGGGGCCGTCCATAAATGACGTCACGCAAGGTTGCCGATTTTTACCCCACCCTCCCCAAGCGTCATGCTTTGTCACAAAAACTTAGACCCCACCCCTTTTTTACGATATGACGTCACAAAGCTTTGACACCCCTCCCCCAAGCCGTATTTTCTCAATAAAAATTAGCATGTTGCAAATTATTTTTTGTCATTTAAATATGTATTTAGGGTAAGTCTGCACTGTAATATCGTAACACGCGTGAAGTCATTGAAAACGTAATTAAATAAATGGTAAACAATCAAATATTTAAGTGGAACTTTTATTTAAAGTTTCGCGTTTTTTGATGTGACGTACCACATCGTCACAGATGGGTGCCCCCTCCCCTATGGCGGATTAAAAAGGGGGGGTGCTGAACGGGCTAAAGTCCCCAATAATTTAAGGGCCCCCAAACATTTTATGAATTATAGTGTATAATAAAGATGCAGGCCATTATGTTTGTACGAATCTCTGAAAATGCCTTGGTCAGTCATACGGCAATGCTGCAAATGAGTAGGAAGTATAACGGAAACCAGACTATTCTTCGTGAGAAGTGCATTGTAGCTCATTATGTGCCGTGCGCAGCTCATTCCTTTAATTTGGTTGGGAAAAGAGCAGCAGTTTGTCCTTCTGCGGTCAGATTTTTTTTGTCTTCTGCAAAATCTTTATACCCGACTTTTTGCATCTACTCATCGTTGACAGGTACTTCAAAAACATATGAAATTGATACATGCTAACAAAGCCTTGTCTGACACAAGATGTTCAGCCTGACATGATGCTGTAAGGTCTGTTAATAGCTCATACCATGAGAATATCGCAGCACTAGAAGAATTAGCAACAAACGAAAATCAGCCACGTGACTGCCGACTTGAAGAAGAAGGATTTCTAAAGGAAATTGAACAACAAATTGAAGTCGCTATTTTACTTGAAATTTGGGAAACAATTTTAGAAAGGAAGTCACTCATTGAGTTTGTTTAAAAAATAGCATTCTTAATTTTATTCCTATGAAGACAAAGGAAAGGAAAAGTCCGTGGTAAAAACAGTGTAAACAATCTTCAATACTATCAAACAAAAAAGAAAGCGTCAGTTTGATAAAGGGACATCAACAAAACCGTATTCTCCTGGAGAGAAAAATTCAAGATTGAGGTATTTCTGGTAATCATTGACAAACTTTCTTAAGCCCTACAACATTGGTTAGGTGCATATAAATACATCCATGAGAAATTTGGCTTTCTTACAAACCTAACTGAGCTCAGCACTTTCGCCACCCGATGGGCAGCAGCCAAGTTAATGGAAGAACATTCAAGTGATTTGGAAGAAGGGGTCAGGTAAATCCGAAGCAACCGTTTCGTCACCCTCAATTTACTAGCAACGCCATCGAGCGGTGCCGGTTTAGGGCCAGGAGCGCCAGTACGGATTAGCAAAAAGTGACACGAAGAACGCATTGGACGCCAGCTCTGATGAAACCTTCCAGTGGGGGTTGCAGCCTAGGTAGGTCTTCGATGATCCCCCGGTCTGCGGCGGTCCTAACCATGGAGACCCGTGTGCTTTGCCGGTATGGCGCCAAAGTGGTAGCGGGTCGTAGTAGGAAATTCCACCACCTCCTTGTGAGGGCAACTTAGTGGGAGGCATCTTCGACTGTATGTCCTGGATGCCCAGGTGTCTGCTTCAGAAGCGACCGCTTTTTTTGGGGGGGGGATCCTCAGCTGTTACGTCCCTTTGGTGGCCAGATGGCTAAGGGGGTCTTCCGGGAAGACCCATAAAGAGCACTAGGCTTGGGGCTTCTGTTCGAAGACTGCTTACCTTCAGAATAAGTCCAATTTTCAGAACTCTTATAAAAGTTATTGTCCAGCCCCAGGCTCAGGGTAAGGAAAAGGAATTAGCACAAAGCGAAACTCAAAAAACTTGCACGGAGCTAAAAATTGTGCTGCTTTTGAATTAGCTATATTTCACACAGTCCTTTACAAATGTACACATCGCACTTCGCATCTATCTTTCAATGATAACATCAAACTGCAGCTGAGAGCGATCCTTTTCAAAGTTGAAAAGAATATATAATGAGTCAGAATTTGCATGGGACGAAAAAGGCTGAATATGCTCTCTCTAATGAGCATTGAAAAGGAACTTGTAAGCTTACTCAGCTTTATTGACTTGATTGAAAACTTCGCCATTTGAAAAATTCGCAAATGAAAATTGTAGGTTGAAATAATAATCATACATATTTTTCAATAATTTTTGTTATTTCAAATAGAGAAATGAATTCGTTACCTCATGAATTTTTTAAAATAAAAATACGGAATAACGCGTAATACTATTCTTAAGGGGGGCGCGTTCGTAAGCACTAAACAGCGTAAGTCGGGATGGGACCGTCGTAACCGGAGGACTACCTGTATATAAACATGCATATCTATGCTTTCACGCCTTTAATAAATATATATTTTTAAAAAATATTAACTCAAAGACATTGAAATCATAATTTTCCTCAAGAAAAACATCAACAAAGAAAACCCATCATTTGATTTTTTTTCTTGGGGGGGGGGTGATAAATATCGTATTTCCCCCCCCCCACCCCACTGTGGTGGAGAGAGTCGTGAGGTGGGATTCGTTCATGCTGTCGGTGTGTCCCAGCCCAAATGGCTTTATATCTTTTAAAACAGAAGACACTGCCTCTTTCATTTCAGCCTTTTTAAAAGATCTGTCTACTGCGACTATTTCTTTTCTTTTTTTCCTAATTTGTTTTAATGTTGTTCGTGTGTTTGGGACTGTTTTATTATTGCAAGTTAACTGATATTTTTTAAAATGAGAATTTTGGCATTTAGCGTTTTTCATTGTATTTCTTAATTATTTCTTTCTAGATTAAAAATGTGTCATCTTTTGTTTTCGTACACAGTACATTTTTAGGCTCGGGTGTCACCCCCTGATGGGTGTCACCCGGGGCGGCCCGCCCCCCCCCGCCCCCCCTAGTGACGCCACTGGGTAAAGCTATGGTCCTTCCCTCTGTGTATCCCCTGCATCAGCAACCAGATATATTTTGTAACTTTTCTATCAACAAAATTGCTAAAATTCGTGATGAACTTGACAGAACGTTGTTGCCACCACATGATTTATCTCCTTCTTTTGCTGTGAGGTCAAGCTTTGACATGTTCCAGCCTGTTACGGAAAATGAGGTCAAAAGTATTATTCTAAAATCTAAGCCACCGTCCTGTCCTCTTGATCCCATCCCCACTCCACTATTGGTTGAGTCATTAGATCTCTTACTCCAAACAGTAACTAATATAGTTAATGAAAGTCTAAAATCTGGCACCTTTCCTTCATTATGTAAATCTGCTATTATAAAACCCTTGCTGAAAAAACAAGGGTTAGACCAAAACAATTTAAACAACTATCGACCTGTGTCTAATATTTCATTTTTGTCGAAAGTCATTGAAAAACTAGTCTTAAAACAACTTTTTTCTTATCTAAATGACCACACTCTTCTAAGTCCTAATCAGTCGGCCTACAGACCTTCTCACAGCACAGAGACCACCCTGTTGAAGGTAACAAATGACCTCCTACTCGCACTGGACAGTGGGAAAATTTTTATATTGGTCCTCTTAGATCTTAGTGCAGCCTTTGACACCGTCGACCATCAAACACTGCTGAAAACCCTGCAAAATTATTTTGGAATTTCTGGCTCAGTTCTGGCTTGGTTTCAATCATACTTATCTAACAGATCACAGGTAGTATAAGTAGATGGCTGTATCTCTCACAAAGCTGACTTGCTTTATGGTGTGCCTCAGGGCTCTGTTTTGGGTCCGGTACTTTTTGTACTGTATACAAGGCCACTACTTCTACTGCTCGAAAAGCATTCAGTTAAAAGCCAATCATTTGCAGATGATACTCAGCTATATACTCACACTGATCCCTCTAATATGGACTCCGCCGTCCAATTGATGCAAGAGTACATTGGTGAGGTAAATTCTTGGATGACGTTCAGCAAACTCAAGCTGAATGATGACAAGACTGAAGCACTTCTATTTTGCAACAATAAATCACGCAGTACTTTGTCTCTTCCGAAGTCAACTCACGTAGCCAGTTCGGATATTCTGTTCACAACATCGACTAGGAATCTTGGCTACATTATTTCTGACAACATGTCTACCAAGAGCTTCATCAATCACATCTGTCGCTCTGTCTACACTGCCATTCGTCAGATCAGCTCAATCCGTCATTACTTAACAGTTAGTGCAACAAAAACTCTAGTCTGTGCTCTTGTACTAGCTCGTATGGATTACTGCAATTCTCTTCTGTCAGGTGCGCCAAAACAATGCATTGAAAAACTACAGATAGTTCAAAATTCAGCTGCCAGACTGGTGCTCAAGGCAAAAAAACATGACCATGTTACTCCACTTCTTCGCTCACTTCATTGGCTGCCTATACAAGCCCGTATTGATTACAAACTGGCCGTTCTCTGTCACAACTTCTTTTCGGACTCATGCCCATCGTATCTTACTGAACTTTTGTCGGTCTACTCACCCACTCGCCAGCTACGATCTTCTGCAGACACACGCGTTCTCTCTGTTCCTACGACACGCACCAAAACATTTGGTGAAAGGTCGTTCTCTTTTTGTGCAGCCAAACAATGGAATTCTCTACCATTACACATACGTAGTATTCAAACAACCAAGTCCTTCAAGACTCCACTTAAGACACATCTTTTCAACATTTATATTCAAAATTAATGAAACAACATTTCTTGTAAATGATTAACGTAGCTTATGTATAATGTACTGTAATTTTTGTGTTTGTTATGTTATGAAAGTTAATTTAATACTTATAGGTATGTTATTTCTTTCATGTAAAACGCTGTGAGCCCAGTTCCTTACTGGGATACGGCGCTATATAAATAATCAATTTATTATTATTATTATTAAGTAAATGATCATACAGGCAGGAAGTATTTCGGACATCCCAACAATTTCTGCCTCGCCAGAGTCGCCACCATATACTCCTGAAGTGTTCATGTACTGAACGTATTGTTGAGGAGAGTCTATGCCTACTTTTCCGTCACTGAGAACAACGTAGAGCACTTCGCCGTATTTATCCCAATATTGAGAAACAAAGTTTACAGCCATGTTGCGAAATCATGTTCGAAAAGTAAGGGGGAAAAGAAAGGGCACAAACAAACATTTTTACCACGTTTTTATTAACTCATTTTCGTTGCTGTTTGTCCATAATTTTTTAAATCTGCCAACGTAAAATTAAACCATTTCTGATGGTCCTAGAGATCTCAAAATTTTACCACAGATAGATCTTGGATGACAATGCATTGTATCAAAATTTCAGAACGATTGAATGTACCGTTATTAAATTATTGAACTTTTTATTTTATCTATATATAAGCATATGTATTATCCGTCTGCTCTTCTTTACATTACATTCACGTGACGAGTTCACACCAACCCCGACCACATCAACCATGTTTAACATCAAGGGGAGATAAGTCATTTCCAGTCTGTAAATGTTTGTCGGGCAATGCGTATTATATTTGAACATAATCAATACTTCAAAACTCACCATAGCATACACTGAGACTAAAAAAGAATAAAATAAATAGAAGTAAAAAAAAGATTTTTAAAAACCACGTTTTTATAAGCGGACTAAAAAGAAGAATATATTTTTTTTCCACAGAAATGTGAAGGAAAAATCTTTTTCTGGATTGGTAAAAATTTCAAACGTATATACTCAAGTACTATGATGTAATTTTAATATGACTAAATACGTGGGTGAGCGATTTTTAGGCGTTTGGGTAAAATGATTAGGGTTTACAAATGTGGAGTAAGAAAATGAGTGAATTGTATTAGTTAAGCCTGAGAAGCGCCCGCCCACGTTTTTAGTCATAATACATCATAGTTCTTGAGCATATAAGTTTGAAATTTTTATCAATCCAGAAAAAGATTTTTCCTTCACATTTCTGTGGAAAAAAAAATTCTTTTTTTAGTCCGCTTATAAAATACGTGGTTTTTAAAAATCTTTTTTTTACTTCTAATTATTAACAATTGTTTCCGTTGGGGCTTGAACCCAGGACCTTCCGCGTGTTAGGCGGATGTGATAGCCACTACACTACGGAAACACATGTTATTTTGTGAAGGAACAACGCGACTGCATTGTTGTCATGCCACCTCCCCCTCCCCTGCACCACTTTCACTTACCAACCAAGCCCAACTGGACTGGTCGACCCCGTTGAGTGTCATTCGTCTGGCTTATTTGCACATACCCGCTCTTGCTTTGGTGAATTATATAGATAGATAGAAGATAGGATGTGTCGTATAAACTGAAGGTTTGCCCTGTTAACGAAATGAGAAATGGCAAACTGAAATGACCAGTGTATAGTTTACTTTGGTCAGCTATTTTGTATATAAGTCAAGTCAAATGACTAATAACACATTTTTCAACCCAAAAACACATGTACCACTGTAGCACATCTTATTAGTTATTATAATTTATAACAATTATAATTTGAAAACTGAAATATGTTGTTTAACATACTCAAGGGCGACAACACTTTAAAATGTCCATGTAAAAAGTATTGCTATTATTTCTCTTACAAACTTTCACAATGACAGATTAGTCCTCCCTTTCTTTCATACCAATTTCAAATCATGACATTACAGTTTGCCGATGCTGACGCTTCAGTAAGGATGTCTCCAGTTGGGTCATACCCTAACCCTAACCAAATTACACCAAATTACACCCTGGCTCTTTTATTATTTATAAAGTAAACATTGAAAGGTGTTTTTCATCATCAAATAGTGTTTTATTTATCTTTATCTTGAAATAGTTTACCGTAACATTGTCAAAATGAAATAACAATTTTTGAAAGAGTTTACTGTTTAATAATTATATTTTCAATAAGAAAAAGTTTCTTTATTATTGGGCAGTGACCTTCCTAAGACTTGTTGATTTTGTGTAGATTTAACTCTGATTGGTTGCCTTAAGGAAAAGGTCAAAATAGCCCAAGTTGAAGTGTTCACCGTACCAACAAGGTAAAGATTGACCACAGTCGTCAAACGGTTATTCAGTTACCCAACTCACTTGGCATTTGGACATCGGCTTGAGATCCACTGCATGGCGACTACAGTCTTGACCGTCAAGTTCTTGTAGGAGTCCAGAAACTCGTACATCACGATGTCTTGATACAGTTCGGACTCCACCTGCACCCCTTCCCGTACAGCGTCGACCTCCGGACTGCCCAGCAGGAAGAAGTACCTTAACAAACAAATGAGCAAAGTAAAATGTCATTCCAGAAATTTAATATGATGTTTTTTTATATTCTACTAGCAGACCTGCCGTGCGCTGCAACGATCTCGGTAAAAAGGAATACATATAGTTAAAAAAGGGAATACATATAGATAGAAAAGGGAATACATATAGATAAAAAAGGGAATACATATAGATAAAAAAGGGAATACATATAGATAGAAAAGGGAATACATATAGATAAAAAAGGGAATACATATAGATAGAAAAAGGAATACATATAGTTAAAAAAGGGAATACATATAGATAGAAAAGGGAATACATATAGATAAAAAAGGGAATACATATAGATAGAAAAGGGAATACATATAGATAAAAAAGGGAATACATATAGATAGAAAAGGGAATACATATAGATAAAAAAGGGAATACATATAGATAGAAAAAGGAATACATATAGTTAAAAAAGGGAATACATATAGATAGAAAAGGGAATACATATAGATAAAAAAGGGAATACATATAGATAGAAAAGGGAATACATATAGATAGAAAAAGGAATACATATAGTTAAAAAAGGGAATACATATAGATAGAAAAGGGAATACATATAGATAAAAAAGGGAATACATATAGATAGAAAAGGGAAGACATATAGATAAAAAAGGGAATACATATAGATAGAAAAGGGAATACATATAGATAAAAAAGGGAATACATATAGATAAAAAAGGGAATACATATAGATAAAAAAGGGAATACATATAGATAGAAAAGGGAATACATATAGATAAAAAAGGGAATACATATAGATAGAAAAAGGAATACATATAGTTAAAAAGGGAATACATATAGATAGAAAAGGGAATACATATAGATAAAAAAGGGAATACATATAGATAGAAAAGGAATACATATAGTTAAAAAAGGGAATACATATAGATAGAAAAGGGAATACATATAGATAAAAAAGGGAATACATATAGATAGAAAAGGGAATACATATAGATAAAAAAGGGAATACATATAGATAGAAAAGGGAATACATATAGATAAAAAAGGGAATACATATAGATAGAAAAAGGGAATACATATAGATAAAAAAGGGAATACATATAGATAGAAAAGGGAATACATATAGATAAAAAAGGGAATACATATAGATAGAAAAAGGAATACATATAGATAAAAAAGGGAATACATATAGATAGAAAAGGGAATACATATAGATAAAAAAGGGAATACATATAGATAGAAAAAGGAATACATATAGTTAAAAAAGGGAATACATATAGATAGAAAAGGGAATACATATAGATAAAAAAGGGAATACATATAGATAGAAAAGGGAATACATATAGATAAAAAAGGGAATACATATAGATAGAAAAGGGAATACATATAGATAAAAAAGGGAATACATATAGATAGAAAAAGGGAATACATATAGATAAAAAAGGGAATACATATAGATAGAAAAGGGAATACATATAGATAAAAAAGGGAATACATATAGATAGAAAAAGGGAATACATATAGATAGAAAAAGGGAATACATATAGATAAAAAAGGGAATACATATAGATAGAAAAGGGAATACATATAGATAAAAAAGGGAATACATATAGATAGAAAAAGGGAATACATATAGATAAAAAGGGAATACATATAGATAGAAAAGGGAATACATATAGATAAAAAAGGGAATACATATAGATAAAAAAGGGAATACATATAGATAGAAAAGGGAATACATATAGATAAAAAAGGGAATACATATAGATAGAAAAGGGAATACATATAGATAAAAAAGGGAATACATATAGATAGAAAAGGGAATACATATAGATAAAAAAGGGAATACATATAGATAGAAAAGGGAATACATATAGATAAAAAAGGGAATACATATAGATAGAAAAGGGAATACATATAGATAAAAAAGGGAATACATATAGATAGAAAAAGGGAATACATATAGATAAAAAAGGGAATACATATAGATAGAAAAGGGAATACATATAGATAAAAAAGGGAATACATATAGATAGAAAAGGGAATACATATAGATAGAAAAAGGGAATACATATAGATAAAAAAGGGAATACATATAGATAGAAAAGGGAATACATATAGATAAAAAAGGGAATACATATAGATAGAAAAGGGAATACATATAGATAAAAAAGGGAATACATATAGATAGAAAAGGGAATACATATAGATAAAAAAGGGAATACATATAGATAGAAAAAGGGAATACATATAGATAAAAAAGGGAATACATATAGATAGAAAAGGGAATACATATAGATAAAAAAGGGAATACATATAGATAGAAAAAGGGAATACATATAGATAAAAAAGGGAATACATATAGATAAAAAAGGGAATACATATAGATAAAAAAGGGAATACATATAGATAAAAAAGGGAATACATATAGATAGAAAAGGGAATACATATAGATAAAAAAGGGAATACATATAGATAGAAAAGGGAATACATATAGATAAAAAAGGGAATACATATAGATAGAAAAGGGAATACATATAGATAAAAAAGGGAATACATATAGATAGAAAAGGGAATACATATAGATAAAAAAGGGAATACATATAGATAGAAAAGGGAATACATATAGATAAAAAAGGGAATACATATAGATAGAAAAAGGGAATACATATAGTTAAAAAAGGGAATACATATAGATAGAAAAGGGAATACATATAGATAAAAAAGGGAATACATATAGATAGAAAAGGGAATACATATAGATAGAAAAAGGGAATACATATAGTTAAAAAAGGGAATACATATAGATAGAAAAGGGAATACATATAGATAAAAAAGGGAATACATATAGATAGAAAAGGGAATACATATAGATAAAAAAGGGAATACATATAGATAGAAAAGGGAATACATATAGATAAAAAAGGGAATACATATAGATAGAAAAAGGGAATACATATAGATAAAAAAGGGAATACATATAGATAGAAAAGGGAATACATATAGATAAAAAAGGGAATACATATAGATAGAAAAAGGGAATACATATAGTATAAAAAAGGGAATACATATAGATAGAAAAGGGAATACATATAGATAAAAAAGGGAATACATATAGATAGAAAAAGGGAATACATATAGATAAAAAAGGGAATACATATAGATAGAAAAGGGAATACATATAGATAAAAAAGGGAATACATATAGATAGAAAAGGGAATACATATAGATAAAAAAGGGAATACATATAGATAGAAAAAGGGAATACATATAGATAAAAAAGGGAATACATATAGATAGAAAAAGGGAATACATATAGATAAAAAAGGGAATACATATAGATAGAAAAGGGAATACATATAGATAAAAAAGGGAATACATATAGATAGAAAAAGGGAATACATATAGATAAAAAAGGGAATACATATAGATAGAAAAGGGAATACATATAGATAAAAAAGGGAATACATATAGATAGAAAAAGGGAATACATATAGATAAAAAAGGGAATACATATAGATAGAAAAGGGAATACATATAGATAAAAAAGGGAATACATATAGATAGAAAAGGGAATACATATAGATAAAAAAGGGAATACATATAGATAGAAAAAGGGAATACATATAGATAAAAAAGGGAATACATATAGATAGAAAAAGGGAATACATATAGATAAAAAAGGGAATACATATAGATAGAAAAGGGAATACATATAGATAAAAAAGGGAATACATATAGATAGAAAAAGGGAATACATATAGATAAAAAAGGGAATACATATAGATAAAAAAGGGAATACATATAGATAGAAAAAGGGAATACATATAGATAGAAAAAGGGAATACATATAGATAAAAAAGGGAATACATATAGATAGAAAAAGGGAATACATATAGATAAAAAAGGGAATACATATAGATAGAAAAGGGAATACATATAGATAAAAAAGGGAATACATATAGATAGAAAAGGGAATACATATAGATAAAAAAGGGAATACATATAGATAGAAAAGGGAATACATATAGATAAAAAAGGGAATACATATAGATAGAAAAAGGGAATACATATAGATAAAAAAGGGAATACATATAGATAGAAAAGGGAATACATATAGATAAAAAAGGGAATACATATAGATAGAAAAGGGAATACATATAGATAAAAAAGGGAATACATATAGATAGAAAAGGGAATACATATAGATAAAAAAGGGAATACATATAGATAGAAAAGGGAATACATATAGATAAAAAAGGGAATACATATAGATAGAAAAGGGAATACATATAGATAAAAAAGGGAATACATATAGATAGAAAAGGGAATACATATAGATAAAAAAGGGAATACATATAGATAGAAAAGGGAATACATATAGATAAAAAAGGGAATACATATAGATAGAAAAAGGGAATACATATAGATAAAAAAGGGAATACATATAGATAGAAAAAGGGAATACATATAGATAAAAAAGGGAATACATATAGATAGAAAAGGGAATACATATAGATAGAAAAAGGGAATACATATAGATAAAAAAGGGAATACATATAGATAGAAAAAGGGAATACATATAGATAAAAAAGGGAATACATATAGATAGAAAAAGGGAATACATATAGATAAAAAAGGGAATACATATAGATAGAAAAGGGAATACATATAGATAAAAAAGGGAATACATATAGATAGAAAAGGGAATACATATAGATAAAAAAGGGAATACATATAGATAGAAAAAGGGAATACATATAGATAAAAAAGGGAATACATATAGATAGAAAAAGGGAATACATATAGATAAAAAAGGGAATACATATAGATAGAAAAGGGAATACATATAGATAAAAAAGGGAATACATATAGATAGAAAAGGGAATACATATAGATAAAAAAGGGAATACATATAGATAGAAAAAGGGAATACATATAGATAAAAAAGGGAATACATATAGATAGAAAAGGGAATACATATAGATAAAAAAGGGAATACATATAGATAGAAAAGGGAATACATATAGATAAAAAAGGGAATACATATAGATAGAAAAGGGAATACATATAGATAAAAAAGGGAATACATATAGATAGAAAAAGGGAATACATATAGATAAAAAGGGAATACATATAGATAGAAAAAGGGAATACATATAGATAGAAAAAGGGAATACATATAGATAAAAAAGGGAATACATATAGATAGAAAAGGGAATACATATAGATAAAAAAGGGAATACATATAGATAGAAAAGGGAATACATATAGATAGAAAAAGGGAATACATATAGTTAAAAAAGGGAATACATATAGATAGAAAAGGGAATACATATAGATAAAAAAGGGAATACATATAGATAGAAAAGGGAATACATATAGATAAAAAAGGGAATACATATAGATAGAAAAGGGAATACATATAGATAAAAAAGGGAATACATATAGATAGAAAAGGGAATACATATAGATAAAAAAGGGAATACATATAGATAGAAAAGGGAATACATATAGATAAAAAAGGGAATACATATAGATAGAAAAAGGGAATACATATAGATAAAAAAGGGAATACATATAGATAGAAAAGGGAATACATATAGATAAAAAAGGGATACATAGTAAAAAGGGAATACATATAGATAAAAAAGGGAATACATATAGATAGAAAAAGGGAATACATATAGATAAAAAAGGGAATACATATAGATAGAAAAAGGGAATACATATAGATAAAAAAGGGAATACATATAGATAGAAAAGGGAATACATATAGATAAAAAAGGGAATACATATAGATAGAAAAGGGAATACATATAGATAAAAAAGGGAATACATATAGATAGAAAAGGGAATACATATAGATAAAAAAGGGAATACATATAGATAGAAAAGGGAATACATATAGATAAAAAAGGGAATACATATAGATAGAAAAGGGAATACATATAGATAAAAAAGGGAATACATATAGATAAAAAAGGGAATACATATAGATAGAAAAGGGAATACATATAGATAAAAAAGGGAATACATATAGATAGAAAAGGGAATACATATAGATAAAAAAGGGAATACATATAGATAGAAAAAGGGAATACATATAGATAAAAAAGGGAATACATATAGATAGAAAAGGGAATACATATAGATAAAAAAGGGAATACATATAGATAGAAAAGGGAATACATATAGATAAAAAAGGGAATACATATAGATAGAAAAGGGAATACATATAGATAAAAAAGGGAATACATATAGATAGAAAAAGGGAATACATATAGATAAAAAAGGGAATACATATAGATAGAAAAGGGAATACATATAGATAAAAAAGGGAATACATATAGATAGAAAAAGGGAATACATATAGATAAAAAAGGGAATACATATAGATAAAAAAGGGAATACATATAGATAGAAAAGGGAATACATATAGATAAAAAAGGGAATACATATAGATAGAAAAGGGAATACATATAGATAAAAAAGGGAATACATATAGATAGAAAAGGGAATACATATAGATAAAAAAGGGAATACATATAGATAGAAAAAGGGAATACATATAGATAAAAAAGGGAATACATATAGATAGAAAAGGGAATACATATAGATAAAAAAGGGAATACATATAGATAGAAAAAGGGAATACATATAGATAAAAAAGGGAATACATATAGATAGAAAAGGGAATACATATAGATAAAAAAGGGAATACATATAGATAGAAAAAGGGAATACATATAGATAAAAAAGGGAATACATATAGATAAAAAAGGGAATACATATAGATAAAAAAGGGAATACATATAGATAAAAAAGGGAATACATATAGATAGAAAAGGGAATACATATAGATAAAAAAGGGAATACATATAGATAAAAAAGGGAATACATATAGATAAAAAAGGGAATACATATAGATAAAAAAGGGAATACATATAGATAGAAAAAGGGAATACATATAGATAAAAAAGGGAATACATATAGATAGAAAAGGGAATACATATAGATAAAAAAGGGAATACATATAGATAGAAAAAGGGAATACATATAGATAAAAAAGGGAATACATATAGATAGAAAAGGGAATACATATAGATAAAAAAGGGAATACATATAGATAGAAAAAGGGAATACATATAGATAAAAAAGGGAATACATATAGATAAAAAAGGGAATACATATAGATAGAAAAAGGGAATACATATAGATAAAAAAGGGAATACATATAGATAGAAAAGGGAATACATATAGATAAAAAAGGGAATACATATAGATAGAAAAGGGAATACATATAGATAAAAAAGGGAATACATATAGATAGAAAAGGGAATACATATAGATAAAAAAGGGAATACATATAGATAGAAAAAGGGAATACATATAGATAAAAAAGGGAATACATATAGATAGAAAAGGGAATACATATAGATAAAAAAGGGAATACATATAGATAGAAAAGGGAATACATATAGATAAAAAAGGGAATACATATAGATAGAAAAGGGAATACATATAGATAAAAAAGGGAATACATATAGATAGAAAAAGGGAATACATATAGATAAAAAAGGGAATACATATAGATAGAAAAGGGAATACATATAGATAAAAAAGGGAATACATATAGATAGAAAAAGGGAATACATATAGATAAAAAAGGGAATACATATAGATAGAAAAAGGGAATACATATAGATAAAAAAGGGAATACATATAGATAGAAAAAGGGAATACATATAGATAAAAAAGGGAATACATATAGATAGAAAAGGGAATACATATAGATAAAAAAGGGAATACATATAGATAAAAAAGGGAATACATATAGATAAAAAAGGGAATACATATAGATAGAAAAGGGAATACATATAGATAAAAAAGGGAATACATATAGATAGAAAAAGGGAATACATATAGATAAAAAAGGGAATACATATAGATAGAAAAGGGAATACATATAGATAAAAAAGGGAATACATATAGATAAAAAAGGGAATACATATAGATAGAAAAAGGGAATACATATAGATAAAAAAGGGAATACATATAGATAGAAAAAGGGAATACATATAGATAAAAAAGGGAATACATATAGATAGAAAAGGGAATACATATAGATAAAAAAGGGAATACATATAGATAGAAAAGGGAATACATATAGATAAAAAAGGGAATACATATAGATAGAAAAGGGAATACATATAGATAAAAAAGGGAATACATATAGATAGAAAAAGGGAATACATATAGATAAAAAAGGGAATACATATAGATAGAAAAGGGAATACATATAGATAAAAAAGGGAATACATATAGATAGAAAAAGGGAATACATATAGATAGAAAAAAGGGAATACATATAGTTAAAAAAGGGAATACATATAGATAGAAAAGGGAATACATATAGATAAAAAAGGGAATACATATAGATAGAAAAGGGAATACATATAGATAAAAAAGGGAATACATATAGATAGAAAAGGGAATACATATAGATAAAAAAGGGAATACATATAGATAAAAAAGGGAATACATATAGATAAAAAAGGGAATACATATAGATAGAAAAGGGAATACATATAGATAAAAAAGGGAATACATATAGATAGAAAAAGGGAATACATATAGATAAAAAAGGGAATACATATAGATAGAAAAGGGAATACATATAGATAAAAAAGGGAATACATATAGATAGAAAAAGGGAATACATATAGATAAAAAAGGGAATACATATAGATAGAAAAGGGAATACATATAGATAAAAAAGGGAATACATATAGATAGAAAAGGGAATACATATAGATAAAAAAGGGAATACATATAGATAGAAAAGGGAATACATATAGATAAAAAAGGGAATACATATAGATAAAAAAGGGAATACATATAGATAAAAAAGGGAATACATATAGATAAAAAAGGGAATACATATAGATAAAAAAGGGAATACATATAGATAAAAAAGGGAATACATATAGATAAAAAAGGGAATACATATAGATAGAAAAAGGGAATACATATAGATAAAAAAGGGAATACATATAGATAGAAAAAGGGAATACATATAGATAAAAAAGGGAATACATATAGATAGAAAAGGGAATACATATAGATAAAAAAGGGAATACATATAGATAGAAAAGGGAATACATATAGATAAAAAAGGGAATACATATAGATAGAAAAGGGAATACATATAGATAAAAAAGGGAATACATATAGATAGAAAAAGGGAATACATATAGATAAAAAAGGGAATACATATAGATAGAAAAGGGAATACATATAGATAAAAAAGGGAATACATATAGATAGAAAAAGGGAATACATATAGATAGAAAAAGGGAATACATATAGATAAAAAAGGGAATACATATAGATAGAAAAGGGAATACATATAGATAAAAAAGGGAATACATATAGATAGAAAAGGGAATACATATAGATAAAAAAGGGAATACATATAGATAAAAAAGGGAATACATATAGATAGAAAAGGGAATACATATAGATAAAAAAGGGAATACATATAGATAGAAAAGGGAATACATATAGATAAAAAAGGGAATACATATAGATAGAAAAGGGAATACATATAGATAAAAAAGGGAATACATATAGATAGAAAAGGGAATACATATAGATAAAAAAGGGAATACATATAGATAGAAAAAGGGAATACATATAGATAAAAAAGGGAATACATATAGATAGAAAAGGGAATACATATAGATAAAAAAGGGAATACATATAGATAGAAAAAGGGAATACATATAGATAAAAAAGGGAATACATATAGATAGAAAAGGGAATACATATAGATAAAAAAGGGAATACATATAGATAAAAAAGGGAATACATATAGATAGAAAAAGGGAATACATATAGATAAAAAAGGGAATACATATAGATAGAAAAGGGAATACATATAGATAAAAAAGGGAATACATATAGATAGAAAAGGGAATACATATAGATAAAAAAGGGAATACATATAGATAGAAAAGGGAATACATATAGATAAAAAAGGGAATACATATAGATAGAAAAAGGGAATACATATAGATAAAAAAGGGAATACATATAGATAGAAAAGGGAATACATATAGATAAAAAAGGGAATACATATAGATAGAAAAAGGGAATACATATAGATAAAAAAGGGAATACATATAGATAGAAAAGGGAATACATATAGATAAAAAAGGGAATACATATAGATAGAAAAAGGGAATACATATAGATAGAAAAAGGGAATACATATAGATAAAAAAGGGAATACATATAGATAGAAAAAGGGAATACATATAGATAAAAAAGGGAATACATATAGATAGAAAAGGGAATACATATAGATAAAAAAGGGAATACATATAGATAGAAAAGGGAATACATATAGATAAAAAAGGGAATACATATAGATAGAAAAAGGGAATACATATAGATAAAAAAGGGAATACATATAGATAGAAAAAGGGAATACATATAGATAAAAAAGGGAATACATATAGATAGAAAAGGGAATACATATAGATAAAAAAGGGAATACATATAGATAGAAAAGGGAATACATATAGATAGAAAAAGGGAATACATATAGATAAAAAAGGGAATACATATAGATAGAAAAGGGAATACATATAGATAAAAAAGGGAATACATATAGATAGAAAAAGGGAATACATATAGATAAAAAAGGGAATACATATAGATAGAAAAAGGGAATACATATAGATAAAAAAGGGAATACATATAGATAGAAAAAGGGAATACATATAGATAAAAAAGGGAATACATATAGATAGAAAAGGGAATACATATAGATAAAAAAGGGAATACATATAGATAGAAAAAGGGAATACATATAGATAAAAAAGGGAATACATATAGATAGAAAAAGGGAATACATATAGATAAAAAGGGAATACATATAGATAAAAAAGGGAATACATATAGATAGAAAAAGGGAATACATATAGATAAAAAAGGGAATACATATAGATAAAAAAGGGAATACATATAGATAAAAAAGGGAATACATATAGATAGAAAAAGGGAATACATATAGATAGAAAAAGGGAATACATATAGATAAAAAAGGGAATACATATAGATAGAAAAAGGGAATACATATAGATAAAAAAGGGAATACATATAGATAGAAAAGGGAATACATATAGATAAAAAAGGGAATACATATAGATAGAAAAGGGAATACATATAGATAAAAAAGGGAATACATATAGATAGAAAAAGGGAATACATATAGATAAAAAAGGGAATACATATAGATAGAAAAGGGAATACATATAGATAAAAAAGGGAATACATATAGATAGAAAAGGGAATACATATAGATAGAAAAAAGGGAATACATATAGATAAAAAAGGGAATACATATAGATAGAAAAGGGAATACATATAGATAAAAAAGGGAATACATATAGATAGAAAAGGGAATACATATAGATAAAAAAGGGAATACATATAGATAGAAAAAGGGAATACATATAGATAAAAAAGGGAATACATATAGATAGAAAAAGGGAATACATATAGATAAAAAAGGGAATACATATAGATAGAAAAAGGGAATACATATAGATAAAAAAGGGAATACATATAGATAGAAAAGGGAATACATATAGATAAAAAAGGGAATACATATAGATAGAAAAAGGGAATACATATAGATAAAAAAGGGAATACATATAGATAGAAAAGGGAATACATATAGATAAAAAAGGGAATACATATAGATAGAAAAAGGGAATACATATAGATAAAAAAGGGAATACATATAGATAGAAAAGGGAATACATATAGATAAAAAAGGGAATACATATAGATAGAAAAGGGAATACATATAGATAAAAAAGGGAATACATATAGATAGAAAAAGGGAATACATATAGATAAAAAAGGGAATACATATAGATAGAAAAAGGGAATACATATAGATAAAAAAGGAATACATATAGATAGAAAAGGGAATACATAGATAAAAAGGGAATACATGTAGATAAAAAAGGGAATCATATAGATAAAAAAGGGAATACATATAGATAGAAAAGGGAATACATATAGATAGAAAAGGGAATACATATAGATAGAAAAGGAATACATATAGATAAAAAAGGGAATACATATAGATAGAAAAGGGAATACATATAGTTAAAAAAGGGAATACATATAGATAAAAAAGGGATTACATATAGATAAAAAAATAAATTACATTTAGGGTCACCGGGCCCATCAGTTTAACATGTGACGTTCAAAAATCTGTTCATTTCAATCAATCTCATAACAAATATATAAATATATTTACCTATATTTCTTATTATCGTGAAAACTTGAACGGGGAATACAATATTAAAATCTTAGTTAAAAACACATTTAGGGTCCCCAACACCGAGGAAATGGACACTAGGATTTCAGTGCCCTATAGTAATTTAATATAAGCTCTTAAGTTTTTATATACTACTAGATTGTTCCGGGGCACCGTGGCGCCTGCGGCGCCCACTTTTTTAGGGCGCCTACGGCGCCAACCTTTTTCAAAAGCCCAACTAACTTGTCCTTTTTAGTTAAATACGAAATATTAAACTTTCTGAACTGTACGCAAAGTATTTAATAATAGAGGTTGTAGGGCGCCTACGGCGCCCACTTTGTTTTTTGTCAAAAGCCCAAGTAACTTATCCTTGTTTGATAAATACGAAATATTAAACTTCCTGGAAAGTAAACAAAGTATTTTACATCTTTAATTTATAATCATCTTGCGCACCGATGCACACCTTGTATTTTAAAATATAAGATCAAACAATGACGTCATATTAAATATTTTTACAGTGCTAATCACCACACGATTTTTAAAGTAACTTTAGAAAGCAGCGCACCAAATTACTGCACCAAAAATAACTCTTATCGAACGTCCGCATGAAATTGTTCAATTATTAATAATTAATAATAGTGTGGAGGGTGTTTAATATTAATCTGGAAACCAAAATGATTATCCAATTTTTTAAAAAAAAAGCAGAGTGATGTCCCTCAGCGTTAGGCTACATAATTGAGCGTAAATATATATATAATGTTTGGAAAGAATCCAGTTATTTTCTCATTATCTAACAATTAAACTATTTCTTTATTTAGCCAATATAAGAAAAATATACATTAAGGGGCCCCGGGCCCTTTCAGTTCAGGATGTACGTGTTGAAAACCTGTTCATTTAAATTCAGTTTCATCATGGATATATTTCTCAAGATCGTTAAAACCTGAGTGGGAAATATTATCTTAGAGTATGTACACACACACACACACACACACACAAAAACATTCGCTGTAAGATGTACATTTCAAAATCCTGTTCATTTTAATTCAGTTTCATCATGTATATATTTCTCAAGATCGTTAAAAATAGAATGGCAGATAATATTTCAAACATATTTTTAAAAAAGACATTTGGGGCCCCCGGCCCTCAACAATTGGACATTTAAAGTGCAATGAACTTTGCTATTTTAATATGAGCTACCAAATTTTCATATACAGAGTTTGGTTAAGATCCATTCATTTAATAATAATAATAATAATAAATTGATTATTTATATAGCGCTGTATCCCAGTAAGGAACTGGGCTCACAGCGCTTTACATGAAAGAAATAACATACTTATAAGTATTAAATTAACTTTCATATCACAACAAACACAAAAAATTACAATACATTATACATAAGCTACGTTAATCATTTACAAGAAATGTTGTTTCATCAATTTTAAAAATAAATTGTGAAAAGATGTGTCTTAAGTGCAGTCTTGAAAGACTTGGTTGTTTGAATACTACGTATGTGTAATGGTAGAGAATTCCATTGTTTGGCTGCACAAAAAGAGAATGACCTTTCACCAAACGTTTTGGTGCGTGTCGTAGGAACAGAGAGAACGCGTGTGTCTGCAGAAGATCTTAGCTTGCGAGTGGGTGAGTAGACCGACAAAAGTTCAGTAAGATACGATGGGTATGAGTCCGAAAAGAAATTGTGACAGAGAACGGCCAGTTTGTAATCAATACGGGCTTGTATAGGCAGCCAATGAAGTGAGCGAAGAAGTGGGGTAACATGGTCATGTTTTTTTGCCTTGAGCACCAGTCTGGCAGCTGAATTTTGAACTTTCTGTATTCTTTCAATGCATTGTTTTGGCACACCTGACAGAAGAGAATTGCAGTAATCCATACGAGCCAGTACAAGAGCACAGACTAGTGTTTTTGTGGCACTAACTGTTAAGTAATGACGGATTGAGCTGATCTGACGAATGGCAGTGTAGGCAGAGCGACAGATGTGATTGATGAAGTTGTTAATAGACATGTTGTCAGAAATAATGTAGCCAAGATTCCTAGTCGATGTTGTGAACAGAATATCCGAACTGGCTACGTGAATTGACTTCGGAAGAGACAAAGTACTGCGTGATTTATTGTTGCAAAATAGAAGTGCTTCAGTCTTGTCATCATTCAGCTTGAGTTTGCTTAACGTCACCCAAGATTTACTCAGTAGCTAACGCATAAACTAATTTTTATATAGCTCATATAAGCAAAAAATGACATGAAGGCCCCAGGGCCCATTAAGTGCAAGAAGTCAAGTTCAAAACACCTGTTTATTTCAATTAATTTCATAGTGGATATATTTATCTATATTTATCAAGATCTTTAATACTTGGATGGGGAATAAAATCTGAAACGTTTATGAAAAAAGACATATCGGGCCCCCAGCCCCGAAGAAATGGACATTCGGTAATTAGTGCCCTATTGTATTTCAATATTGGCTATCAAGTTGTTATATACAAAGTTTGGTTAAGATCCATCAATTTACCTAATAGCTAAAGATTAAACTAATTATTATATAGCTCATTTATTAAAAAATCATATAATGGGCCCCCGGCGCCAAATGAGTGTTAAATTTTGCACACAAAAAAGTTGCCAGGAGCGTAATCAAAAGTCTCCCAAAGTTTTATGGCGATCGGATGAACTGTTTAGTCAGCTATAAAGGACATACCTGCATACATATATACATATTTTCATTTATATTTATATATACATATATGAATAGATATTGGCGATTACATTGAAATACGCAAAGAAAATTGGTCAGTGAAGAAAAATAATATGTGCACAAATATTGTTATTTCAAATAATATGTGCACAAATATTGTTATTTCAAAATAATATGTGCACAAATATTGTTATTTCAAAATAATATGTGCACAAATATTGTTATTTCAAAATAATATGTGCACAAATATTGTTATTTCAAAATAATATGTGCACAAATATTGTTATTTCAAAATAACTTTTTTTTTGCTTCAAATTTTTCGGTGTTATAAACATATTTACTAGTGTTATGATTTTTTTAAAAACATTCCGATAGTTATAGGGGGGGGGTAGGGTGCTCTAAGTGAGTGTAGGAGTCACATTTGTCAGGTGGAATTTAAAAAATAAATAAATAAAAAGAAAATGAGATTTAATAAATAAAAAAGCCGTTTGATATTATTGAAAAATAAATCAATATGATTTAACGATTTATGATCAATTGCTTGGAAAAATAATGTTTGTACAGATACATAAGTATACAAATAATGTTTGTACAGATACATAAGTATACAAATAATGTTTGTACAGATACATAAATATACAAATAATGTTTGTACAGATACATAAGTATACAAATAATGTTTGTACAGATACATAAGTATACAAATAATGTTTGTACAGATACATAAGTATAAAAATAATGTTTGTACAGATACATAAGTATAAAAATAATGTTTGTACAGATACATAAGTATACAAATAATGTTTGTACAGATACATAAGTATAAAATTGTATTCCTAAAAATTGAGTTAAATATTTGTTTCCTTTCTAATTTTAGGAATTTGACAACGACAAATTAAATGATTCTTTTAAATTTAACAGAATTGTTCAGTATGGAAACAATACGTTGAGCGATCCTTCTGACATTTTTGTATTTTTTTGTCTTTCTGTTTAAATCGTATCTGTTACAGACGCTCCTTCCATACAGAAGATTATTACGTCCTACGCTTATCTATGGTTTGTGTTTAATTCTGCATTCTTATTAGAGTTTTAAATTTTGATAAAGTGCTGGCTTTCCTGGTTTCTTCAGGCAACCCACGCCACGTCCGAATTCCGGACGGGAAGAAAGAAAATGTGTATGTGTTTGTTCTTGCATATGGAATAAGAAATGTGTTTTATCCTTATGTGTATCTGAGGGTTGTATTAAGTTATCTTTGTGTTGTAGTCAGGCCCGGACTTAAGAGACCCAGGGCCCCTAGGCACTTCGCATTTTGGGCCCTCCAACCATCTTGAAGCTTTTTAATAATTCAAGCCAGGCTTTCGAGCTTATGTAAAGATTCCATAAACAGGGCCCCTAAGCTGGCTGGGGCCCTAGGCCAGGGCCTTGTAGGCCTAGGCATAAATCCAGCCCTGGTTGTAGTTCTAAACTAGTAAAATACCCGCACTTTGCTGTGGTAAATTAGGATTTCAGTAAGCGTTGAGAACCCGCGTAACACAAATTCAAAACACCAATTGATTTCAATCTAGATCATGAGGGATATAATACATATATTAACTTCACCGTCTTGTCTGTCTGTCTGTCGTAGTCCCGCAGAAAAACAAAAACAAAAAGTAAAAATGAAAAACTTCCCGTTATCCTATCGAGCTGATTATATAAATTTTTTTCATCTGCTGCCATTGCGGGAGGGTACTCAACAACTTCCCAAAGTTTCATGCTCCTACCTACACGGGAAGTTATAAAATTTTGATGAGTCTGTTTTATATAGCCCATATATGAAAAAAACTACATTTGGGCCCCCGGACCCCTAGTGAATGATAATTTTATATTTGTTTTGATTTTTACCATCGCAGGAGGGTACTCAACAACTTCCCAAAGTTTCATGCTTCTACCTACACGGGAAGTTGGAGAATTAGTGATGAATGAGTCAGGGCTTTGCCTTTTATTAGTATAGATTAGAATTAATTGTTTTATGTATAATTTATAATTTACTCGTGATTATATAGTAGAAACTAGAGGGAACATTTTCGTTTTTAACTGAAGGTTCTAATTTATCTTTTTTTTTACCCGGGTATATCAAATGGCATATTTTAGTTATAAATTAAAAGACGTGTTTTTACTATTTTTAGAATTATTATTATTATTTTATTAGAATTCCTGCAAACGTTTAGTGAAGAAACATGTGACACTTAAGATATATTTCTGAAATGGAATGCTATAAGACTATAAGAAACGTAAACATAAATAAATAACTTCTTCTTGTTAAATAAGAAAAGTATGATCAACTAAAATCGAGTTTTAAACAGAATATTTTTATTTAAACAAATAAAATCCAAAATCAGATCTGTAGGTAAATATTTGATTTTTAAAAATGTCGACTTCAAAATAGCAGAAATGTGTTTTCTTTCTAGTTTGTGGGCCTAAAAGGGTTTGGGTAGGCCTATATACATTTTCATAATAAATAGCATGAACCCCAGTGTTGTACATAACCCTGTAACCCCAGTGTTGTAATAAACTTAAACCTATAACCCCAGTGTTGTACATAACCCTATAACACCAGTGTTGTAATAAACTTAACCCTATTACCCCAGTGTTGTACATAACCCTATAACCCCAGTGTTGTAATAAACTTAACCCTATAACCCCAGTGTTTACATAACCCTATAACCCCAGTGTTGTAATAAACTTAACTTTATAACCCCAGTGTTATACATAACCCTATAACCCCAGTGTTGTAATAAACTTAACCCTTTAACCCCAGTGTTATACATAACCCTATAACCACAGTGTTGTAATAAACGTAACCCTATAACCCCAGTGTTGTAATTTAACCCTATAACCCCAGTGTTGTAATAAACTTAACTTTATAACCCCAGTGTTGTAATAAATTTAACCCTATAACCCAAGTGTTGTAATAAATTTAACCCTATAACGCCAGTGTTGTAATTTAACCCTATAACCCCAGTGTTGTAATAAACTTAACCCTATAACCCCAGTGTTGTAATAAACTTAACCCTATAACCTGCACACAAATTAATCTATAAAAAAGTGAAACTCTCTCTTTACAAATTCCTAAATAGCGCTTACGAAAATAAATAAAAATGGGTAGGGGGCTCTATTTTTATACAAAGTTATATACAATTTAAAAATATATAATACGCTTAAACCAAATTGTTACAGACATAAACCGGTACTTTACGTATGGAAACGTGTGCATGGTTGGTGGATATTACCCGGAAAACGGAGTCACATTTTCTCATTTTAATCAAATCGATTTTTGCCTTTCTACATTGACAGCTGGACTTTATTTGATTTTATCAAGGCACTACCTTAAATCTTATTATAAAACAACTTTACCAACATGCACTTTAGTAGAGTTAGTACAATACCAATAAATATTTTATATCTATAGCAATTTTTAAAGTTTTTATTTTATTTAAATATTTTTCGTTTATTTGATGGCCATGATTTCTTTCAAATGAAATGAAATTTACAACAAATGCTACTCATTCCCAAAAATCGTTTAAATGCAGATTACCTTGAACTTGAACTATGAACTCGTCGACAGCACTTTGTCATTTTAATGGGACTGGCTTTAGACACTTCTACATGTCGAACGAGAGAAGTTGTTCCTACACAAATTCAAACTTACAGGGGCGGATCCAAACAATATCAGAGTGGCACGAAATGACAACCATGTCGTGAATTTTGGGCCCCTCTATCACTTTTGGTTTTCTGTCACTTCATTTCAAGTTTATTTTATAATTTCATTTTTTCCCTTCAAATTCATTATATTATATTTTACAACTGAGACTTTGCAAAATGTGTGGGCCTTTGTTTCAAGGCCGCCAAAGGTCACGGGTGTTTGGTGAGCCCATAATCTGGTTCTCCTGCACGGGCCCGTGGAGAAATACCGCTATAACATAAAACTCAATCAATGTTGTGCTTATTTTCATACCAGATATACATACAAATAGTCAATCTCACTCCTTGATCCAACACTGCACACAATAAAAAATACAATTAATGTCATTGATGACGCTCTCCACAGTCTCCATGCTGTGTTAGATCTACAGTGAAGCTGTTTTTGGCATGTGTTATTAAACTGCTCTGTTACAATGAAGCTGTTTTGGCATGTGTTATTACACTGGTCTGTTACAATGAAGCTGTTTTGGCATGTGTTATTACACTGGTCTGTTACAATGAAGCTGTTTTGGCATGTGTTATTTCACTGATCTGTTACAATAAAGCTGTTTTTGTATAGGCTATAACGCTGGTCTGTTACAGTGAAGCTGTTTTTGGCATGTGTTCTAACTCTGGTCTGTGTCTAAACACTGGCCTTGTTTGAGAATATTTCATTTTTACCGCTCTATTTAAATGTCAATTTTGACCAATCCCATTAAAAAGACCTTAAATAGTCCACTTCAAAGCTATTAGGTTACACAACGGTAGGTACAAAACGTGACATGAATATTTATAATTTATTTTGATGTGAGCGCCGGAGATTCTGTTTAACTTGACTTGAATAGAAGGAATAATATCAGGTTCTTATCCCCTAGGCTTATGGCACCAACAAACACTGAATTAATCGTCAATATTTTGAATGAAATAATAACAGACATTAGTAGTTAAAAAAACCTTGCGGTGAACGATAACTCTCTCTTTTTGTGATCCGAAGCAACGGAATTCTCTCCCATTACACATTCCTAGCACAATTTCTATTCAAGCTTACAAAAATAATAATAATAATTGATAATTTATATAGCGCTGTATCCCAGCAAGGAACCGGGCTCACAGCGATTTACATGAATATCATAACATACATATAATAATTAAACAACCATTCATACCATAATAACAACATAAAGGACAGTACATTACACAAAACAAAACAAACAAACAAAGATCTCTACAGACAAGACTGACAATCAAACTATCCGTCGACCTGTAAACTTGTTGATGTGTACCAGCCATGATTTTATAAGTAATTATATCTTGAGCTGTAAGTTTAAACTATTTTGTATTGAATGCAGTGACGTAGCTAGAACTTTTGCCGCCCGGGGCGGTCTCCAATTTGCCGCCCTTTTGAGGGGGCGTCCATAAATGACGTCACGCACCTGGGGGGGGGGAGTCACATACGTTTGCTACGATGTGTGACGAGGGGGGTGGGTGTTTAAGAAATGTGACTTCACGTCAAAATGCGCAGCATTAAATAAATTTCCACTGAAATATTTGATTACTGACTCTTTATTTTATGACGTTTATGTAAAACGCGTGTTACTTTATTAGAATGCAGCGTTACACTAAAAACATACTTAAATGGCACAAATTAATTTGAAAAATGCTCATTTTCAAACAGAAAATACGGTTTTTATAGGGGGGGGGGCAAAGCTTAGTGACGTCTTATTGAAGAAGGGGTCTAAGTTTTTGTGACGACATGTGAGGAGGGGGGGGGTAAATAAAATTAGCCAAAATAACCAGACGTCATTTATGGACTGCCACTTAGTGATTATATGATGATTATAATATTATGATGGTTTTTAAAAATTAATAAATATGAATAAATAAGTGAAATAAGTGTTATTGAAACGAAGTAAAGGTGGGGAACATGTTTACCATTGCGTGCCATATTTATTATTTATGTAAGCAGTAATAAAATAGGCCGCGTAAGATTGTATACCTATAAATACACATTTATAAAAATGCAAGATACTTTTTTTTAAAGGCCACAAGAAAGTTACTTAGGTCGCAAGGTCCCCGCCCCACGCATTGAGACGCATTTAAATTTTTGAACCGTTTTGCGTTAGTTATAATAGCCACTACGTAATCAAACTAATGTGCGAATCCGTTAATTAAGACTCGAAATTACGAATATTTTTGTTTCACCTTGGGTTTCCTCCTTCAAAAGAAAAAGGGTGATTGTCGGAAATGGTTGTACTTTTCAAATGCCCACAAATGCCGCACCTGAATGAGTGCCGCCCGGGGCGGACCGCCCCCACCACCCACCCTTAGCTACGCCACTGAAATTGAAGGTATATTTTTCTGGTTTTTTTTGTATGTGAAGCACGGTGAGACCATCCCCACCGTGCTATATAAGTTATCTTGTTATATTTTATCATATATAAGTTATCTTGTTATATTATATCATACCTGATAGTGTTGAACTGACAGTTATATATAAGTTATCTTGTTATATTATATCATATATAAGTTATCTTGTTATATTATATCATATATAAGTTATCTTGTTATATTATATCATATATAAGTTATCTTGTTATATTATATCATATATAAGTTATCTTGTTATATTATATCATATATAAGTTATCTTGTTTTATTATATCATATATAAGTTATCTTGTTATATTATATCATATATAAGTTATCTTGTTATATTATATCATATATAAGTTATCTTGTTATGTTATATCATATATAAGTTATCTTGTTATATTATATCATACCTGATAGTGTTGAACTGACAGTTATATATAAGTTATGTTGTTATATTATATCATTTATAAGTTATATTGTTATATTATGTCATACCTGATAGTGTTGAACTGACAGTTATATATAAGTTATCTTGTTATATTATATCATACCTGATAGTGTTGAACTGACAGTTATATATAAGTTATCTTGTTATATTATATCATACCTGATAGTGTTGAACTGACAGTTATATATAAGTTATCTTGTTATATTATATCATACCTGATAGTGTTGAACTGACAGTTATATATAAGTTATCTTGTTATATTATATCATATATAAGTTATCTTGTTATATTATATCATATATAAGTTATCTTGTTATATTATATCATATATAAGTTATCTTGTTATATTATATCATTGATAAGTTATCTTGTTATATTAAATCATACCTGATAGTGTTGAACTGACAGTTATATATAAGTTATCTTGTTATATTATATCATATATAAGTTATCTTGTTATATTATATCATATATAAGTTATCTTGTTATATTATATCATATATAAGTTATCTTGTTATATTATATCATATATAAGTTATCTTGTTATATTATATCATTGATAAGTTATCTTGTTATATTAAATCATACCTGATAGTGTTGAACTGACAGTTATATATAAGTTATCTTGTTATATTATATCATATATAAGTTATCTGGTTATATTATATCATTTATAAGTTATCTTGTTATATTATATCATATATAAGTTATCTTGTTATATTATATCATATATAAGTTATCTTGTTATATTATATCATATATAAGTTATCTTGTTATATTATATCATATATAAGTTGTCTTGTTATATTATATCATACCTGATAGTTTTGAACTGACAGTTATATATAAGTTATCTTGTTATATTATATCATACCTGATAGTGTTGAACTGACAGTTATATATAAGTTATCTTGTTATATTATATCATACCTGATAGTGTTGAACTGACAGTTATATATAAGTTATCTTGTTATATTATATCATACCTGATAGTGTTGAACTGACAGTTATATATAAGTTATCTTGTTATATTATATCATTTATAAGTTATCTGTTATATTATATAATTTATAAGTTATCTTGTTATATTATATCATACCTGATAGTGTTGAACTGACAGTTATATATAAGTTATCTTGTTATATTATATCATTGATAAGTTATCTTGTTATATTATATCATATATACGTTATCTTGTTATATTATATCATATATAAGTTATCTGGTTATATTATATCATTTATAAGTTATCTTGTTATATTATATCATACCTGATAGTGTTGAACTGACGTTATATATAAGTTATCTTGTTATATTATATCATTGATAAGTTATCTTGTTATATTATATCATATATAAGTTATCTTGTTATATTATATCATATAAGTTATCTTGTTATATTATATCATATAAGTTATCTTGTTATATTATATCATACTGATAGTGTTGAACTGACGTTATATATAAGTTATCTTGTTATATTATATCATTATAAGTTATCTTGTTATATTATATCATTTATAAGTTATCTTGTTATATTATATCATATATAAGTTATCTTGTTATATTATATCATATATAAGTTATCTTGTTATATTATATCATATATAAGTTATCTTGTTATATTATATCATACCTGATAGTTTTGAACTGACAGTTATATATAAGTTATCTTGTTATATTATATCATACCTGATAGTGTTGAACTGACAGTTATATATAAGTTATCTTGTTATAATATATCATACCTGATAGTGTTGAACTGACAGTTATATATAAGTTATCTTGTTATATTATATCATACCTGATAATGTTGAACTGACAGTTATATATAAGTTATCTTGTTATATTATATCATTTATAAGTTATCTTGTTATATTATATAATTTATAAGTTATCTTGTTATATTATATCATACCTGATAGTGTTGAACTGACAGTTATATATAAGTTATCTTGTTATATTATATCATTGATAAGTTATCTAGTTATATTATATCATATATACGTTATCTTGTTATATTATATCATATATAAGTTATCTGGTTATATTATATCATTTATAAGTTATCTTGTTATATTATATCATACCTGATAGTGTTGAACTGACTGTTATATATAAGTTATCTTGTTATATTATATCATTGATAAGTTATCTTGTTATATTATATCATACCTGATAGTGTTGAACTGACAGTTATATATAAGTTATCTTGTTATATTATATCATTTATAAGTTATCTTGTTATATTATATCATTTATAAGTTATCTTGTTATATTATATCATTGATAAGTTATCTTTTTATATTATATCATTTATAAGTTATCTTGTTATATTATATCATTGATAAGTTATCTTGTTATATTATATCATTTATAAGTTATCTTGTTATATTATATCATACCTGATAGTGTTGAACTGACATTTATATATAAGTTATCTTGTTATATTATATCATTTATAAGTTATCTTGTTATATTATATCATACCTGATAGTGTTGAACTGACAGTTATATATAAGTTATCTTGTTATATTATATCATACCTGATAGTGTTGAACTGACAGTTATATATAAGTTATCTTGTTATATTATATCATTTATAAGTTATCTTGTTATATTATATCATTGATAAGTTATCTTGTTATATTATATCATTGATAAGTTATCTTTTTATATTATATCATACCTGATAGTGTTGAACTGACAGTTATATATAAGTTATCTTGTTATATTATATCATTTATAAGTTATCTTGTTATATTATATCATTGATAAGTTATCTTGTTATATTATATCATACCTGATAGTGTTGAACTGACAGTTTTATATAAGTTATCTTGTTATATTATATCATTTATAAGTTATCTTGGTATATTATATCATTTATAAGTTATCTTGTTATATTATATCATTGATAAGTTATCTTTTTATATTATATCATTTATAAGTTATCTTGTTATATTATATCATTGATAAGTTATCTTGTTATATTATATCATTTATAAGTTATCTTGTTATATTATATCATACCTGATAGTGTTGAACTGACAGTTATATATAAGTTATCTTGTTATATTATATCATTTATAAGTTATCTTGTTATATTATATCATACCTGATAGTGTTGAACTGACAGTTATATATAAGTTATCTTGTTATATTATATCATTTATAAGTTATCTTGTTATATTAAATCATACCTGATAGTGTTGAACTGACAGTTATATATAAGTTATCTTGTTATATTATATCATTTATAAGTTATCTTGTTATATTATATCATTTATAAGTTATCTTGTTATATTATATCATTGATAAGTTATCTTTTTATATTATATCATACCTGATAGTGTTGAACTGACAGTTATATATAAGTTATCTTGTTATATTATATCATTTATAAGTTATCTTGTTATATTATATCATTGATAAGTGGTCGGACCCAGCGAGACACAAAGCTGCAAGTATGTTCAACAGATACTAATTTTAGAAAGCAGCGCACCAAATTACTGCACCAATGCATCAAAAGGTGTGCAAATTAAATATGCGCTGTAAAAAAAAGTATATGACGTCATTGTTTTCGCTGATATTTTAATTTTGTAAAAAGCGAACAATGTAAAAAGAGGATTTGATGATGGTTAATTATAACATCAAAAAACAAAGGGTGCGCCATAGGCGCCCTACAAACCCCTATTATAAAATACTTTGTGTGCATTTCAGAAAGTTTAATATTTCGTATTGATCAAACAAGGACAAGTTAGTTGGGCTTTTGAAAAAGGTCGGCGCCGTAGGCGCCCTAAAAAAGTGCATTAAAGGGGTAAAAGAACTCTCCATGAGCAAGTCTGCGGCGTAAGCTACGCCGCGGGGCGTCTAGTATCATATATCAGTTATCTTGTTATATTATATCATATATCAGTTATCTTGTTATATTATATCATATATAAGTTGTCTTGTTATATTATATCATATATAAGTTATATTGTTATATTATATCATATATCAGTTATCTTGTTATATTATATCATATATCAGTTATCTTGTTATATTATATCATATATCAGTTATCTTGTTATATTATATCATATATCAGTTATCTTGTTATATTATATCATATATCAGTTATCTTGTTATATTATATCATATATCAGTTATCTTGTTATATTATATCATATATCAGTTATCTTGTTATATTATATCATACCTGATATCTCGTAACGACTCATTGTGGCGCACGGCAGACAACCAAGTATTTCTAATGACGTCCCTTGCCACAGTTTTGTCTGCGTTGACGTGAATCACAATAATCAACTTGACATCACTGTTGAGACACAAGGTTGGAAGATCGATGGTGACGTCTAACTCCACGACAAAACATCCAGGACACTTCGACTTCTTGTCGCTTGTCCGCCTCTCTTGACTCATCTCTCGATAGTGAGGTGAGCTACTACCCGCCAACTGCCACATTGTAAACACAATCAATAGAAAACAACCAAGGGAGATCAATAACAGTGAAACCTTATTAGTCGGGAAACCAAGGGAGATCATATTCCAAATTTGAATCTGTCGCCAACGTTAATTTTGCTATCAATTATTACAGATATTTACAAGTACTAAGGATTCAAATGAAGTCATCGTCAAGAAAGTGAATTGTATACCGAACAAAAATCTAATGGATTTGTATGAATCTAAATATACCATTGTTTGGTTGAGAACATCTCAAAATTTAAGCATGAACGCCTTGAAAGTTTAAATCTCCATATTCATATTCGTTGAAGGTTGTAACATGATGCACTACTCACGACAGTTGTCTTTGTTTGCGAGACATGATTTATAACACACACACACAAAAAGAAGAGTAAAACAAATTACGACTACAATTTGAAGCAAGGTTTGTATCCACAAAGAGAGGCAACTCTAAACAACCGAGTTTCTCCTGCATATGTGAGAGCTCAGAGGCGACATTGTCTGTTATTAATTATAGCAACTGACAGCTCCTTTTGTCCCGCAGGGATCCTCAAATTTCCCACCATTAGTCTCACCGCATTTAAGTCTCCTTCAATACAAAGCCATATTTTTCAGCTGCTGATTTAGACCTATCCGTCCAGTCATCCATTTATCCTGGCAACAGGAGGTGCATGCAATTTAAAAGAAAATCGTTAATGTACCACATCCGCGTTATTATTTCAAAATTGCAAATCGCTGGTTTCATGAGCTATTGGCACATATTATGTTCTATTCTCGCTATTATTAACTATTGCTACAATAAAATTATTATTATTATTAGGGCCCGTACATAAATGACGTCACGTTTTGGGGGGAGGGTGAGGGGATCACGCATTTGAGACGATGTGTGATGAAGGGGAGGCGGGTGTTTAAGAAATGTGACGTCACATAAAAAACACGCTACTTTAAATAAAAGTTCCACGTAAAAATTTGATTGTTTTCAATTGATCTAATGACGTTTTCAATGGCTTCACACGTGTTATGATATGAGAGTGCAGACTTACACTAAATACATATTTAAATGACAAAATATTAATTTGCAATATGCTAATTTAAAATTAGAAAATACTATTTGTTTTTAATTATTTTTTTTGGGTGGGGTGTCAAAGTTTTGTAAGGGTCTAAGTTTTTGTGACGAAGTGTAACGACGGGGAGGGGGGGGGTAAAAATCGGCCAAAATCACATGACGTCTTTTATGGACGGCCCCTTATATCAACACTTAATTTAATTATTTCAGGTCACTTAGAAATATAACGAAAAATGTACAATATTTTTTTAAAGAGCTTAATAGAGTTAGTGCTGGTCAATTCGCCGAATTACCCAGTCCCCCCATCCCAACCAAAAAATAATGTAAAAAGTGGCCGTCCATAAATGACGTCACGTGATTTTGGCCAATTTTTCACCCCTCCCCCTCCCCATCGTCACCACAAAAACTTAGACCATCCCTCCAATATCACCGACGCATTGTTGGTCTCGAGACATGCGCACTGTGGTTGTTGTTACCTGACCCCCCTTCCCCACCCTTTACTACATCGCTTGCTAACCATAAACTGTGATTGGTCGACCCTAGTAAGGGTCATTCGTCATGCTTATTCTTATTTGCACACCTCTTGTGCTTGTCCTTATGAATTATGTATATAGATTATCTCATGGACTTTATATCAATAGTAAATAAAATAAAATACACAAATTGTGTCAATAGCGCTTGAGACTGGAGTATGTGGTACATTACAGTGTACCAGGCGGGTGCAAGGTGTTCATTTGATGTTATCAAGGAAAGCCTCTGGAAGTTACTTAGATTATTGCCAACAACACCTGGTCACTTTTCTAACTGCTGGGAATCCCTTTTGTCTCTCCTTGTTCCCCACTCATGCATGTCTAACCCCTTCCCATTTCAGCCCAATTCTTTTGTTGTCATTGTCAAACCTTCCACCGCCAGTGTTCAGGTGTGTCAGCTATCCCAACACGCAACACGCATTCTCACTCGTATCGAGCCAGCTATAAGCAGACTCAGACTATGCGTAAAAAAATGGAACACATTATTTAGGTTTTAACAGCGGCGTTCTTGGGTTTGTACAAATGTTCCCTTGAGGCTGCGCGGCCGCGCAAATATTTTACCGACACCACGCAGCAGTTTACAATTACCGCGCAGCAAATTTTGTAAAACTGTTGTACAAAAATCCATGATGTGCAACTTTGCACACGAGTATTTTTTTTACTTTGCACACGAACCATGAACCTTAGAGGGAACATTGTGTAAAACCCCGGACGTAGAAAACAATAGGTGGGAGCTTTTTGGGATTCTTCTAAATCGCGTTACTGGATAAACTATTTTGGGAGCCAACGTTAATTTCCTGTAATTTCTCGTCATTTTTTAGCGAGTTAGTACTCAATTTCATTTTGATTTTTAATAAAAAAATCCCGTAAAAAACCAATTTTTTCACTATAAATCCTTTATGTACGAGACGTAACTAAAAGAATGTTCATTATAATACGCAGCGCCAGACCATCCAGAAATACAAAATTGCAGTTGTGTCGTAAAACATGTTTAATATAATGCGCGCCGATCAGGAATATGTTTATAAAAAGAGTTGTCAATAAAATACGCACCTTATTGCGCGACAGAAAGGTTGTTCAATATAATTCGCACCGCGACGCTCTATCTCAAAAAATAGCATGATACAAAGGAATAAATAAAATAATCTAAAAAATCAATAATTCAATTACGGTACATGCGATCGATCTGAAATTTTGATACATTGTTTTTATTATCGGTACGAAACTGCCTGCAAAGTTTCAGCTCGCTAGCTTACGAGCAAGTGGGTTAAAAATCGATCAAAAGTTTTTGCGACAAGCAATCAAGGGTGCAGACACCACGAGTTAATATAAAGGATTTAAAAAACCAAACAACTTAAAATTATTTTAAAATTCATTCATGAATTTGATTGATTTTAAGATGACCGCATACATTTATGTTGATAGTAAAAGTCTTCTTCATGGATTTTATAAAAATTAAAGGATCCTGTCTGAGACAAGACCTCGCTGGCTGCATAATTCCCCCCCCCGCACTTCGTGAAATATGCACCCCACGCAAGACAATAATGTATGCTCCCAGTGGAGTAGGAAATGGGAGGAGGAAGCGTTGGTCCGCCTCTGGTTGATCTATTTACATCTTTCGCCAAATGCTGTAATTGTTTATTTTAAACAGGTTTTAAATATACATTTTGTTCTATAATTTACTGTCTTTTAAAAGAGAGAGGGGGGAGGGAGAAAGAGAGACAGAGCGAGAGAATGACAGAGAGTGAGAGCGGGAGAGAGACAGAGAGAGAGAGAGAGAGAGAGAGAGAGAGAGAGAGAGAGAGAGAGAGAGAGAGAGAGAGAGAGAGAGAGAGAGAGAGAAAAGGGGGGGGGGATACATTCAAAGTATGTAAGCGATAAAAAATTGCGCAAGTTCTATTAGGTCATTTGATATGCAATATTTTTTTTTATATATTTAATGGGTAATTTTCAATATGGCCAACAGACTTTTGCCACACCTCGCCAGAAAATTTCGTTAGTAAAAATACTGACACACTTAAATATAAATATATTTATTTTAATTTCTACCTGTGGATCGTGACATTTATTAACTCATAAACCAGGTGTGTTACGGCGGTACAGGATTAGCAGGTGAAATAATATTATATTAATAATGCATTATTTTCAATTGCTGGCAATATTTCACTTATTGGGCCACATGGAGCTGTTGCGTCAGTACAGACCCTGAAGTCAGGTACAGACCCTGAAGTCAGGTACAGACCCTGAAGTCAGTACAGACCCTGAAGTCACGTACAGACCCTGAAGTCAGGTACAGACCCTGAAGTCAGGTACAGACCCTGAAGTCACGTACAGACCCTGAAGTCAGGTACAGACCCTGAAGTCAGGTACAGACCCTGAAGTCACGTACAGACCCTGAAGTCAGGTACAGACCCTGAGTCAGGTACAGACCCTGAAGTCACGTACAGACCCTGAAGTCAGGTACAGACCCTGAAGTCAGGTACAGACCCTGAAGTCAGGTACAGACCCTGAAGTCACGTACAGACCCTGAAGTCAGGTACAGACCCTGAAGTCAGGTACAGACCCTGAAGTCACGTACAGACCCTGAAGTCACGTACAGACCCTGAAGTCAGGTACAGACCCTGAAGTCAGGTACAGACCCTGAAGTCAGTACAGACCCTGAAGTCAGTACAGACCCTGAAGTCAGGTACAGACCCTGAAGTCAGGTACAGACCCTGAAGTCACGTACAGACCCTGAAGTCACGTACACCCGAGTCGTACAGACCCTGAAGTCAGGTACAGACCCTGAAGTCACGTACAGACCCTGAAGTCAGGTACAGACCCTGAAGTCAGGTACAGACCCTGAAGTCACGTACAGACCCTGAAGTCACGTACAGACCCTGAAGTCAGGTACAGACCCTGAAGTCAGGTACAGACCCTGAAGTCAGGTACAGACCCTGAAGTCACGTACAGACCCTGAAGTCAGGTACAGACCCTGAAGTCAGGTACAGACCCTGAAGTCACGTACAGACCCTGAAGTCACGTACAGACCCTGAAGTCAGGTACAGACCCTGAAGTCAGTACAGACCCTGAAGTCACGTACAGACCCTGAAGTCAGGTACAGACCCTGAAGTCAGGTACAGACCCTGAAGTCACGTACAGACCCTGAAGTCACGTACAGACCCTGAAGTCAGGTACAGACCCTGAAGTCAGGTACAGACCCTGAAGTCAGGTACAGACCCTGAAGTCACGTACAGACCCTGAAGTCAGGTACAGACCCTGAAGTCAGGTACAGACCCTGAAGTCACGTACAGACCCTGAAGTCACGTACAGACCCTGAAGTCAGGTACAGACCCTGAAGTCAGTACAGACCCTGAAGTCAGGTACAGACCCTGAAGTCAGGTACAGACCCTGAAGTCAGGTACAGACCCTGAAGTCAGGTACAGACCCTGAAGTCACGTACAGACCCTGAAGTCACGTACAGACCCTGAAGTCAGGTACAGACCCTGAAGTCAGGTACAGACCCTGAAGTCACGTACAGACCCTGAATTCAGGTACAGACCCTGAAGTCAGGTACAGACCCTGAAGTCACGTACAGACCCTGAAGTCACGTACAGACCCTGAAGTCAGGTACAGACCCTGAAGTCAGGTACAGACCCTGAAGTCAGGTACAGACCCTGAAGTCACGTACAGACCCTGAAGTCAGGTACAGACCCTGAAGTCAGTACAGACCCTGAAGTCACGTACAGACCCTGAAGTCACGTACAGACCCTGAAGTCAGGTACAGACCCTGAAGTCAGGTACAGACCCTGAAGTCACGTACAGACCCTGAATCAGGTACAGACCCTGAAGTCAGGTACAGACCCTGAAGTCACGTACAGACCCTGAAGTCACGTACAGACCCTGAGTCAGTACAGACCCTGAAGTCAGGTACAGACCCTGAAGTCAGGTACAGACCCTGAAGTCACGTACAGACCCTGAAGTCACGTACAGACCCTGAAGTCAGGTACAGACCCTGAAGTCAGGTACAGACCCTGAAGTCACGTACAGACCCTGAAGTCACGTACAGACCCTGAAGTCAGGTACAGACCCTGAAGTCAGGTACAGACCCTGAAGTCAGGTACAGACCCTGAAGTCACGTACAGACCCTGAAGTCACGTACAGACCCTGAAGTCACGTACAGACCCTGAAGTCAGGTACAGACCCTGAAGTCAGGTACAGACCCTGAAGTCAGGTACAGACCCTGAAGTCACGTACAGACCCTGAAGTCACGTACAGGCCCTGAAGTCAGGTACAGACCCTGAAGTCAGTACAGACCCTGAAGTCACGTACAGACCCTGAAGTCAGGTACAGACCCTGAAGTCAGGTACAGACCCTGAAGTCAGGTACAGACCCTGAAGTCACGTACAGACCCTGAAGTCACGTACAGACCCTGAAGTCACGTACAGACCCTGAAGTCACGTACAGACCCTGAAGTCAGGTACAGACCCTGAAGTCAGGTACAGACCCTGAAGTCACGTACAGACCCTGAAGTCACGTACAGACCCTGAAGTCACCTACAGACCCTGAAGTCAGGTACAGACCCTGAAGTCAGGTACAGACCCCGAAGTCACGTACAGACCCTGAAGTCAGGTACAGACCCTGAAGTCAGGTATCAAGTGAGGGATGGTATCTCTTATATGATAATATCAAGTGAGGGGTGGTATCTCTTATATGATAATATCAAGTGAGGGATGGTATCTCTTATATGATAATATCAAGTGAGGGATGGTATCTCTTATATGATAATATCAAGTGAGGGATGGTATCTCTTATATGATAATATCAAGTGAGGGATGGTATCTCTTATATGATAATATCAAGTGAGGGATGGTATCTCTTATATGATAATATCAAGTGAGGGATGGTATCTCTTATATGATAATATCAAGTGAGGGGTGGTATCTCTTATATGATAATATCAAGTGAGGGATGGTATCTCTTATATGATAATATCAAGTGAGGGATGGTATCTCTTATATGATAATATCAAGCAAACTGTTTCGAAAATTATGTTATTGTGATTTAAATTAAGTCTAGACCTACTCAGATAGTATTTCTTTTAAAAAATCCTCTGTATACATATATATATATATATATATATATATATGTATATATATATATATATATATATATATATATATATATATATATATATATATATATATATATATATATATATGTATGTCATGTGAGATACGTGCTCTACAATGTCATGTTAGATATGTGCTGTTCATTCAATGTCATGTGATATATGTGCTATACAATGTCATGTCCTATATGTGCTATACAATGTCATGTGATATATGTGCTCTACAATGTCATGTGAGATATGGGCAATAAAATGTCATGTGACATATGTGCTATACAATGTCATGTGAGATATGTGCTTTACAATGTCATGTGAGATATGTACTATACAATGTCATGTGATATATGTGCTCTACAATGTCATGTGAGATATGGGCAATACAATGTCATGTGACATATGTGATATGCAATGTCATGTGAGATATGTGCTATACAATGTCATGTGATATATGTGCTATACAATGTCATGTGATATATGTACTATACAATGTAATGTGATATATGTGCTATACAATGTCATGTGATATATGTGCTATACAATGTCATGTGAGATATGTACTGTACAATGTCATGTTATATATGTGCTATACAATGTCATGTGAGATATGTGCTATACAATGTCATGTGAGATATATGCTATACAATGTCATGTGAGATATGCGCTATACAATGTCATGTGAGATATGTGCTATACAATGTAATGTGAGATTTGTGCTGTATTTTGAAGTAAATTTCATTAATGTCCAGTGGGTTAGCTGGTTTAATGGTGTAAAACAATTCACATCTGTTTTCCAAATTTATACTTGCCAAAATCTCTCATGAATTTCTGCAGTCCTTCTCTAATAAAGAATACAATTTTCTCTCAACTCCTCTTAGTGTGACAAGGCTGCATCTTAGTGTGACAAGGCTTCTTCTTAGTGTGACAAGGCTGCATCTTAGTGTGACAAGGCTGTATCTTAGTGTGACAATGCTGCATCTTAGTGTGACAAGGCTGTATCTAAGTATGACAAGGCTGCATATTAGTGTGACAAGGCTTCTTCTTAGTGTGACAAGGCTGCATCTAAGTGTGACAAGGCTTCATCTAAGTGTGACAAGGCTGCATCTAAGTGTGACAATGCTGCATCTTAGTGTGATAAGGCTGCATCTAAGTGTGACAAGGCTTCATCTAAGTGTGACAAGGCTGCATCTTAGTGTGAAAAGGCTGCATCTAAGTGTGACAAGGCTTCATCTAAGTGTGACAAGGCTGCATCTTCACTTCCACCGCCAAAAGTTTGCTGTCTCGTTTGTCGTCTGGTTTGTTCCATTAAAATTTCCATGGCTTTCGTGTGAATTTTTCCTTTATTCTTCAAATCATTCTTATCAATTCCATTCATTATTTTTAAGTAGTATCTAAAAACCATGTATTTACTAGAACAGTAAAGGACGTTAAGTCTCTCTGTAAATAATTCCGTGCATCGTTGACCTCGTAAAGTACAGTGGAACTTCTCCTTTCTTGTACCTTTTTATGGTTTGAAGGCAATTACTTTCGAGGAATTTTCCGCCCCTATCAAAATGCCGTCAGGGCATTTGCCCCCCTCCTTGTCCCTCTTCCTACGCCACTGTTAATAGGAGAAAGAAATAAGAAGATGAGAATGAGATTTATATGTACATTTTAAAAAAATTTAAGTAAAAGGGAGTGGTCCGGCCCGTAGACTTCCTTCTGGGCTATATGTCAGGGTATGAGAATCACTGCGAATGATTGTTGTGAGATTGTTGTGAGCCAGTGTGTGAGTCGGCTCAAGGCGTGCGTGACAAGAGTTCGCTTGTGAATAATGATGTTAATTGTATTCACCCGGTATGCAAGTTAGAGAGCCGTGTCGTGGATAAATAGTGTGTGTGAGACAGAGAGACGTGTGAAGACAGACCAGTGCAGAGGTCCATAGTCCTTGTTAGGGCTAGACATTTGGTATAGAGCGTTGGCTCTGTTATAGCTGGTGACACATCGAGGTGGCTCGAGTGTCCAGCGTATTAGGGACATTGTTGAATGGAGTACGTCATGTACCTGAATCAGATGCTGTACATAAATTGAGGAATAATAAAGGCTTGACGTATACGTGAACAAGAGTCGAGACTTAGTCTTCTTTTATCCAGAACCCAGAACGTAACACTATACAAAAAATAGATATGGAACAAAACAGAAAGATGGTATGAGTTAGACGCCACATCAGAATGATGTTTTCAGTCAAGTTAGTTAATTAGTTTCCACAATGTAATTTGTAAACATTATATTAGTATTACCGTAAAACTTTGCATTAAGGACAAATAGCATAGAAATGTGAATCAAGTTTCTAGTTTTTAAAGATATAATCAAAAAGATAAATATTGAAAATGTCGGTTACTTTATCAAACTCTTATTGCACATTAATAACAAAAACGGGCAATTAAAGTAAAAGAAATTAGATTTGTATAAAGCTCTCGACAAATAAAAGTATAATTTACTTTTTAAAAGAAGGAAAAAAATTATAATGAGAAATAATAATTGAATAATTGTCAATGACAATGGAATCCACATATTAATGAAATTATTTTAAAATCCAAAAAAGCTTTTAAAAAATTATATATATATTTTTTTTAATTTAAAATAATTTTTTTTATAAATTATTTTGTTACAAATGATATAAGAGCATAAAAATAAAATACTACATTGCATTGATCAAACATACACTGGAACATGTCTATTCTGTATTGGACCAAGATACCAAATAAGGTAAAGAGAAATTAAAATAAATTGGAAAAAAATGATCCGAAAGATTAATTTTTCATGAATGACCATAACAGGCATGAGTATCTCCGTTAGACCAATTAACCTGGAAACACTGTATTATAGGAGAACATAAAGAGCAAAGTAGTAATAATACATTCTTGCAGGCAACGAACCAATTGAGACTCAAGGGGCCTAACAGGAGCCAAACAGGAGCCTAGTCTTAAGCCCTAACGGAAGGGCCCATTTTCACGCTTTATTTTGTTATGCTCATTTGTGCGCATGGAAAACCTATTTGTGAGTTGTCTGGTGCCCAAATATTTCTGATGGCGAGCATGATACTTTTATTATGATATAACTTCTTATTTGTTTGTGTTTTGAGACGTGGTATGGCTAGGGAGTAGGGCTGTCAATTTTGTTGAAAAAAGCTGCCCGGGTACCCGTGAAAATATCGAACGGGTACCCGGGTTACCCGTTCTAAACGTCGTATAATTTTCCCCGTCATGACCGCTATACAATGGAACCTAGCCACCATCCATGCACCTCATTTCACACAGTAGTAGTAGCCAACGGCTTGCTTCCAGTAACATAATATTACTAATGCACTACAATTAACTACAATGCACTAAAAAAAATTTATTCAATTCCTGCTGTAAATGCATTCGTCATACTTATAAACTAAAACTAGAGTAAACTGAACATGCAAACAAAATGTCAACAGAATGACGTAACGTTCAATGTCATACCTTGAATGTTAATATCCACTTGGCATCGGTAGTCAATGCTAAGGGCGATGACGTATGCTATACTGCGGTAAATTTCAAGTGATCGTGCTTTGGTCAGTGGTACTGCTTTTGTTGACACCAACAAGTTTCTGATATTGGTGGGTCAGCGTTTAAAATCAATATCAATTTTATGAATAGCTTACAGATGGCGTTTTATCGAACTGGGTTGCCACCCTTCGCAGACACAATTTCATTACAATGTTGCATTTTGCAGTGTCACTGTCAACTCGCTTGGCATGATTCCACACGGCCGACGTCTTACCCATCTTATTAACCATAAAAGCTGACAACTTTAGGTGTATATCAATTTTGGGCTAGGCAAACACGTGTTAATGAACCCAAGAAATACACGCGAATGCAAGGGCAAGAGTGTGGGTTATAGCAGTGCTTCTCAAAGTGGTGGTCCGCGGAAGTTATCAAGAAAGGAGAGAGAAATATAATTATAATCCTTCAATTGCTACCAATAATACTAACCCTATAGAATTTGTCATTTTTGACAATAAGCTAATAAATGAAAGAAATAAAAGGAAATAAAATACATTTCGCTTCCATGTAAGTACAGGGAAAATAGTGCACAGGTTCCTGGTGCAATGGAAAAAAATTCCTGCCGGTCCGCCATACTAAAAAGTTTGAGAAGCACTGGGTTATAGGATTGAAGAGAGAAATGGGGGGGGGTAGAAAAACGACATTAGATAGTATCAATCGGTCTCCCACTGTCGGCAATTTCAAAGCAAAGTTAGTCTGAAAGCAAGGGTGTTTTTATGAGAAAAAAAAACAGACACGGCATCTTTCATCTCTATGCAGTCCATCCTCACAGCTGGCGTCTTACCCATCCTACACTGTTAGTAACTATTTAATGTATTAAATTTAAATACTGACGACCTTGTACTCATTATTAACATCTGTTTTTCTAGGTCAGCACGTGTTAATGAACACAAGAAGTAGAAGCTAATGAAAGGGTGTGGGTTATAGGAGTGAAGGGAGGAGAGGGGGGAGGGTTAGATAAACAACATTAGCTAGTATCAATCGGCGTATTTCAAAGCAAAGTTAGTGAAAGCAGGGGGGGGGGTTATTTACAAACAGAGTCTTTCATCTCTAAGCAGTCCATCCTTTTTTGGCAGAGGACTTTTGTTGTCTTTATATGATTCTTTTAAAGAACCATAACTTTTTTGTGTTGTGCGGTTTCTGTTTCACGTTGAGAGAAAAAAGATTTATCAAAATACATTGTAGTTTGTAGTGATCGTTGACAGATATTTCTCCTTAGATGTACTTATAAGCATATTTTGGAAACAAAAAATTTCATTTAATAAATTGTTTCGCGAGCCACAATGTAAACACAAAAAAGCCGCATGGGAGCCGAAGTTTGGCCTACGGTTAATATAGCCTATAGACCTTCAAGCCACATTTTTACGGGTACCCGAGCGGAATTTTATTACCCGGGTAATCTCACGGCAACGGTACCCGTTGACAGGCCTACTAGGGAGTATCAAATTAAGTATACCCCGGTTGACCAATATTAAAATCATGATTCATGAAAAAAGAGGGGGTCATTTTCAGTCTTTGCCAAAAACTGAGGTTTTCTTTCGTAAATCTATGAAGTAGGGCTTTGCTAAATGTTTCCCTTCAAAAAGTAGAAAAAAGTAAACTTAAAACCAGGGCCACGTCGCTTGCGCATGCGTTGAAAATAACCACCCGGAATTTCCGGGCGACACGACGACAACAGAGAGAAACAAAGTTCTTAACTGTAGTCCTACTGACTAGCACCGAAAAAAAACAACGTATACAATGGATTATTTTAGAAAAGTGCTTGGGGGCCCCCAAGATGTACAAACAACCAGTGGAGCAGAAACGGTATAGACTATTAAATTCTAATATTTCGTGCCTGTCCCCTCCCATCTAAATTAGGCTAACTGATACTGCAGTCCTGTGAGTCCTGCACTGCTCTGCTACTCAGCTATGGACACTATTACTATTGTTCAGATCAGATGATCGGTAATCCTGCAGTTTTAGCATGTATATTATTTCGCTGCGAATTTTAATTTTCTCGTGAGAACTTTAGTTTTTAATTTATTAAATGCATTTATTTATGTTATATTTTAGCTATTATAGCGCTAATTTGTAAGGCTTTTTTTTGGCCCTTGACTCTTGACGCAACATAATCAGAGTAGGCCTCAGTCGGCATATCCATTTTGTTTATCTAGCACTAGTGGTCTACCGATATATCGGCACCGATATCTGGATATCGGTAGCATGTAAAGGTCCCGATATTGACGTCACCGATATTTCATAAAAAGTGACATTTTGACCACAAAAAAAAACGGAAACAAAAAAACTATCATTTAGATTTACAATATCTCGACAAATTAATATATACCGGTATTGAAATAGTCAAAAGAGTCCTAGTATTAAAATGTGCAACCACGATACAGTTTGCCATGTGCTTTGATATTGTTTAGGTATCGGCCGATTTTCGTTTACTCAGAAATACTGTGTAAATAGTGCCGATGCCAAGTATACCGTAATATCTCTAATAAATGTATAACATGTAAACATTATGTTCACGTAATTGCTCTAATAGCAAAGATGCACGCATAATCGCAGATGTCTAAAGCATTTCGTTTCGTATGGAATAACAAAATGTACCGTGTGAAGACTTGTTGTCATTGGCAACCATTCAACCTTCAAACTCATTTTCACTCTATTACTATTAGATCTCATTGTTTCATTCATAAAAGGTGGCCGTGTGCAAAAGCCATTAAACTATTGGTTAGAATTAATAATTATCAGTCAAGGTTGAAGTTTCAAAAGAACTTCGTAATTTTGCTTGTACATTTTTATAAAGGACGGTTTGTTTTGTTATGAGTCCTTTGTAGGTCATGATCTGGAACTTGTAAAAACATCGGAAGCTTCGTTTCGGGAAGAAGAAAAAAATCGGTAATATCGGCAAAACTGGATATCGGCTGACCCTTTAATTATAAAATATAAATAATTACGAGTGATAAATTTAAGATTGATGTCATCACATATGACAGCTGTTATTTTTGTCCTAACAAATACTCATATCGGCACTCATATCGGAAAAAAATATCAGTAATATCGACAAAAATTCTTATCGGTAGACCCCTAATATAAAATATAAATAATTAGGAGTGATAAATTTAAGAATGACGTCATCAAATAAGACCGCTGGTTTTTGTCCTAACAAATACCCTATCGGCACTCATATCGGAAAAAAATATCTGTAATATCGGCAAAAATGCATATCGGTAGTCCCCTAATATAAAAGATAAATAATTACGAGTGATAAATTTAAGAATGACGTCATCAAATATTACCGCTGGTTTTTGTCCTAACAAATACTCATATCGGCACTCATATCGGCAAAAAAAATATCGGTAATATCGGTATCGGCAAAAAGGCATATCGGTAGACCCCTATCTAGCACCCTATGTATCCTACAGCCTACTCTGATAATGTGGCGTCAAGGGCCGAAAAAAGACTTTTAAATTATAAAGCCTAACAAATTAGCGCTATAATAGCTAAAATATAACATATATAAATGCATTTAATAAATAAAAAACGAAAGTTCTCACGAGAAAATTAAAATTCGCTGCGAAATAATGTACGATACATACTAAAATTGAAGGATTAATAGATGATCAAATTGATACTGTTTAATGTTTGCTTTACTAACTACACCCATAAACTGTTAAGATTTTTTGATCGGGCGTAAGCGGTGACGATAATTTTTGCGTTGAACGTCACAATTCTTTGAATATGTGGTGTGTAATTCGTCATCAATGACGTAGAGTGTACATTTTTTCCACAACGCTGGTACCATTTTTAGGCAAGCTGTGTGTTTGAGCGGTGAAGAATTAAATTCTTATTGATCGCTATGCACATAAATTGCATATTATTAATTATATTTTGGGTTCTGTAGTATAGCGGTTAAACTCTGTATGTACTTTATTCATTTTACAACCCCAATCAATTTATTTTGTTGAAAACAAAAAAGCTGGTACAAGAAGTTATGATTTTTCAAAGTGTGATGAGCTTAGTCTAAAACTAAGAAAATGTCGATCGTCATAGAGTCACCTCCTCTTTACAAAGTAATATAATGAGGTGTTGGTAATGGCAACGGCTCTTCTTATTAATTATTACATGTAATTTAATAATTTACTATTTACGTTTAAGACATACCAAAATAAATTACAGGAAATGCCAGTAATTCAGTAACTTTTTTTTCTTGTTACAATAAATTTTCTTCAATTTTACTTATGGCTTATGAAATACTAATTTAGTAAATGTTAATTAAATATTACTATTAAAATTATAGTTTATTGTTATAATTTTTAATTACATTTATATTCTTACTATCAATTTCAGAACATGATTAATTGTTTTGTGTAATACTTAGTCCAAATTAATACTTACCTTATAATTAATAATGATAAAGATTTTTTAATCCTTTTATTAGCGGAGCATAATATAATTATTATAATACAGTCGAAACCGGTTAAGTCAACGGCGTTGGGGTATGAAAAATGGCGTCCACATAACCGATGATCGAGTTAAAACGAAAACCAATATGGCGGCAAAATATTAACATGTGCTTGAAATTTCTTTATGTACATGATTAATTAGTTAGCGTTAATTAGTGTGGGACGATTAATAGGAATCGTATCGGTACCCTAATATTTCTTCACTCTTTCCTAAGGTTGTAATGACCGTTCGTTTTTAAGGACCGTTTAAAATTTAATTATAACCATGTTTCCCACTCAGGAAAACGGGAAAAAGTCGGGAATTCTTAAAAAAATTGCTCGGCCTTGAAAGTCGGGAAAAGTTATGACTAATCTGGAATTTTTATATATATATATATATATTTATGCTTAAGTAAAGGACTTTGATTACGTCTCTGTCATGTTTCGATTTCCATTTAATTCAAAATAAGTTACCAGTTTATAATTGTCTGCGCATGCGCTGAAAAGGTCAAAGTTTACGCCTCGCCTACGCTAAAAGGTCACAGTTTACGCCTCGCGTTTGCAATGCCGTCGAATCAGCGAATAAAAAAAAATAAATAAACATATCAATATGGTAATTTTAAGTTTAATGCTTTTGACGTGCAGGATATCTGTTACTATCAGAACGCTCTCGAATTTCCTCAGTCTTGTAATAATATAAATAAAACTATTGCGGCCTTGACCGTTGATCACAGCACGCTGTGGGCTGTGTGTTAGACCTCGGCCGGCAACTATGTCTAAGCGAATTTTTTTAAAAATCATTCCTTATCAGAATTCGACCTCCAAAAGTGATGACGTGTATATTAATAATATTATATACATGTACTGGAATATTAAGAAAATGATTTGATTTCATCGTCACGCGCAGTGTTAGTGTCACAGTCACGTATCTTACTGGTAACAAAGCAACAACAAACTTTTAAAAGAATAATAATTTTTTATTTAATTATATAAACAAACCACCGTCGATTCTCGATACAAACCTTTATTTTCATTACTAAAGATATTCGTTTATCTTAAAAAATAAAATGATCAATGCATCAGAAAATGAATTAAATTTAATAATAATATAACATGCAATGCGAAATAATGACGGATTAAAGATCGCTAACGCCGATTTACGGGCACCTCGGGTGAATACATCTAATTCACATATGGATCGAAAGTGAAAGAAGATAATAACATCCGGTAATTTTTATTGAAATCTCGTAGAATCACACAATAGCCGGAAGTTTTGAAGAAAGCGAGATGTCAACACTATTTTGAACTAAAAATGCATTGCTAGGCGAACCTAACGAGGATCGAGCTAAGCAACGCTAAGTTGCAAAATTTGGCCCTCTTTTGTGCTCGAGGTATTAGGTTTCGTCGACTTAGAAAAATCGAATTAGCCGATGAAAAAATGCTAAGACAAAGAGAGAATTTGGCGGTTCCAATAAAAAACGTCGAGATAGTGGGGTGGTCGAGCTAACCGAGCTCGAGGTAAGTGGGTTCGACTGTAATAATTTTTTTTAAAATTCTCACTTACCATCATCTTTATACAAAGATGTTGACATAGACAATTGGCAAAAATATTTTTTACAAAATCAATCAAAAGAAAATAAATCTCAATAATTAAAATTAAATAATATAACAAAGTAAATTATAGGTATAATTATAAGTAGTTAGAAATAGTAATATTCGAAATCAACTGCAGAGCTCAACTGCCAAATAGATGACGTAGACAATGACAAAGCTTATACTTATAAATTTCATATTGAGAAATTTGAATACTGACAGGAAAAATGTTGTTATTATCTTTTAATGAGATCTGAAATCTATAAATGCTTGTTGAATTTAATTTTAATTTCTTATTTTAGTAATCAGACGTCGTGGGTGTGGTATATTTTAACAAATAATTTTTAATAATTGCATTAAATTTTATTTTTAAAGTCAAATACTTACCCTTCAAACATTTAAGTATAGTTATTGATTTAATTGTGCCATTTATTCAATTAAAATACAATAGGCATGCTAATGTTTGAACTGATTTGAATTTTTGTTATAATTTTCAACATCATTTTTTTCAACATGCCTTTAAATATATTTATTAAAAAATTCAAAATCTTGATTTACCTGAAACATTTCTTATTCATTGTTTTGTATAATGGATTGTGAATGTCCCCTGAAAATTTGATACCCATATCTCTAAAATTAAAAAAAGTTGTGAGGGAAAGAGTACAGAATTTTGAAATGTTGGTCACAAGTTTTGGAATAAATTATATAGGTTATATAAGGGGCAAAAAAAATCGTAACTCCACTTCTATAAAAGATAGGAAGACAAAACTTGTGTTGTTGAAAAGGTCTTCGCAAGCCCTTTAAAATGATATATTATTTAAGCCTATTGGATTTCATTTAAATTTTCTGTCAAAGTACCTAGGCCTAGGTCTATACAGCGGGTCATATCTAGTAGTAATATATGTAGCCGAGTGGTGGCGATGATGGTTGTATTATTGTTTATTATATAAGCACACGCACTAACTGAACAGCTAACAACTAACTAATTACGGGTCATGAGGACTATAGTTTTAATAACTGTTTTTTGGAATAATCTCTTTTCTTGAGTACACACAGTTACTTGAACTAACACACGTCTAAGTATTTGAACACAGGAAACAGAATAATCAGTTATGCTACACTCTGTGCCCTACTGACGACTATCTCTAAAGCACTGCCCTGTCTCGTACATGTCGTACCTAAAGGTTCTCTTTCAATGTTCTCTCTTATATAGTCGGTGAACCCGGAGAATTTGTTTCCGGTCTAGCAGTATTGTCCTAATACTCTAACAGGTCACGTTCATTTCCAGTCATTGTTTAGAGGACCGATAATTTTCACCTCCGCTGGAAGCGGCACCCAAATACACAACATTGCGATGGGCTGGGGGGGCGCATAAATTGTCGAGCCCGAAGTCTTCATCCCCGGTCCTTGTCAGTCATCTGTAATCCAAAACCCCAGGTACTGACACTCTGCCCTTTGTTGGGTGCGTGAAGAAGGGTGGGAAGGGAGCAGTGGCGAGCACGCCCTATGTAAGTTTTGGGTGTACACGGCCACATATAATATATGTTATTTAAACATGATATATATAAGCCTGACGGCTGATGGGACTTCACAAAAAGCCTTCCTCATCGAATGACTAGTAAAAAAAAAGTGTAAACTAAAATTAATAAAAATAAACATAGCTGCCGTGTTATCCAAAACCAGAAATAAACCATATATTTTATTAATAGTCGATACTGCATCTGACAACTGAACTTCTGAACCAGGCCTACATAACATTAACATTCAATGCTACTTCTATTACAATGACACTTTCTTCAATAAAAATTAATCCAAAAAAACTAAAAAACTAATTAAAAAAATTGAAGTTAGTAGGCATATGGATAAGAATATTTAACATTTGCATTGATTAAAATGATTGTTCATTCTAAGTTTGAGTAGGCTGTTATTGTTACAAAGTAGGAAAATTAGCATTCAGAAAGATGTGTTAATTTCATAATTTGTAAGTCAGCTTAACTCAATATTTAAAAAAATATCCATTCATATGGGAAATCCTAGACAAAAAAACTAAAAGAATTTGGAAACAATTGATATTTTTCAAAAGAATGGAAATGTGTTTATTCAATGCATAATTGACTGTATACCAAGCTATACTCTACCAGACTACCTTCTTTGATGCTTTCACTTACTATTCCCCCTAACATACTTTGTTCAATGAACCTCTCCATTTTCTTTCATTTATGTTTTATGTTATGCCCTATGAATATGAGCATTCATTTTTTTTTAAATGGGAAAGTGAGGTCAGATAAGGATCAACATGCTGTAAAATAGACAGTGTGGAAAAATTAAACATTTAACTAAAACTTCAGTTTTTTGGGTGTATAGAAGTTACAAAGACTATAAAGTATATTTAGAAATATTTGATCATAGGAGTTGAAGTTGAACTATTTTAACCTAATTCTTAGTAATTTTAAAATAAAATACATATGAAGACCACAAGGGAAGAAACGGCTATGTGACATTTTTGAAATTTTTTAGTTATCTCATGTATCTGATAGAGGATGAAAAATAGAATGCTCTGAATGACGTTTTATGAAAAAATTATGTCTCTGACCCTATTAAAAATTCAAATATATTTAGTTAATTTATAAGAAATCTGTATAATTTTGAACTTTTAAAACTTGAATATCTCAAAACTACAAAAATGTGACATAGCCGTTTCTTCCCTTGAGCTCTTCATATATGAAACACATGATAAAATTGAAAAGCAAAGTTGCTTAAACTTGAAAAAAATTTTTTTATTTATTAAGAGGCTGTATAAATGTTGAGTTTTATGAAGTGATACATATACAAACAATCAAACAAACATATATCAAACAATTTTCTGGTACTCTCTTCGGAAAGAGAAAAGCAATTCCATGAATTGACATGGAACATGAATCTATCAATATCACAGCCCTGCATCCTGCCATGAGACCACCACATCTAATAATGGAAGGAGATTTTTTAAAGTTATATGCAATTATCCTAAAATGCTTAAACTACAACACAGCTTTAAATATCCATGGACATAGACCAATGTATTTGACTTAAAAAGGGGAAATCAGCGGGTTTCAGAAAGAGGCCATTGATATTTTTTTAAATTTTGCTGTTGTACTCAGACCAAAGCCTAGGATTTAACCTCTGCTGTTTACACAGGCCAGAATTTTTGGATTTGCTAGGTATTTGCCAGGTCAAACCTCCCTCCCTAGTATTTTAGAACATTTTTCTCCTAGCAAAAGATCATACATTTTTTATATCTTCACATTTTTATGAAATTTGTCTATTTTTGCTCTTAGATTGAACGCTTGTGTGAACGTGTTTCTTCATCCACTTTATTAGATGACCGGCGAGATGCAGTAAGAGCATTGAAAGCATTATCTAAAGTAAGATTTTAAAATGCTCTCACTTATGTTGTAACCACCATCAGAACTTGTACACATAATTCATGGATCTTAAATTTTTTTCTTTAAATGTTCTGCATTATCATATGTTACAAAACTAACTTTACTAGCACAAAGTTGTTTCTCAATACACTTATATGATGTAATTAATCTTGAGTATTTTATAGACACTAACATATCTGTTCTTTCGTTTGGTACAAGATTAAACATTGTAGCTAGGCTTTTAAAAAATTTTGTGTGTGTATATTAATATAAATCTCAGATACGATGTATGGTTAAAATGAAAATAACTACTTTTTTTAAAACCCTGTATGTTAATAGTATGCCATTGATTTCCATGTTTTTGTATCTACTTTATAAAAGTTGATATAAAGTTTTTAGAAATCTTTTATGTGAGCGTATAATTTATACCTTTTTGGCACTTTAATTTTTTAAGTCACTTAAATGAAGTTGTTTTTTCTTTCATATAGAAATTTAGATTGGAAGTTGGGACTCAGGCAATGGATATTCTACTAAACGTTCTTGAGCAAGACAGGTGTGGATAAGACCTCTTTTCAATACAAGATGCATACATGCAATTTTTAGATAACACAACGCGCATGTAAACAAAATAACAAAATACCAGTACCCTTTTCTTAAAAAAAAGACAATTTTATTTAGTTTATTTGTTGCAATAAATTTACTAATAGTAATTGTTTTTTTAAGGTTATATTTAAAACTATGATTCTTTTAATTTAAATTGCAGGAGTGACAGTGAAATAATTGGATACACATTAGATACGCTCTACCATGTCATGTCTAATGAACCAACAGATGAAGGTAATTATCTGTATTAAAATTATACCTATTTAACTGTGTGATGACTGATGTTTTCTTTTTAGTTGCTTCTTTAAAATAGTCTCCTAATTTGATATCTTGTATCAACTTATGTAATTTAATTCTGTTTTTTTTCCTTTAAAATCTAGATGATATAGGCAATATGGCTGGTGCTGATTTGGGTGGCCAATTCACAGAGATATTCATCAAGCATGCTGAAAATGTCCATTTGCTCCTGTCATTTTTAGAGGTGAATAAAAATTTGTACTTAAGTGTCAACAATTTTTATAAAGTCTGATTGGAAAAAGGATGTTACGTTCCAGTATATTGAATGAGATTGTCCACAACCTCAATGTTACGTTCCAGTATATTGAATGAGATTGTCCACAACCTCAATGTTATGTTCTAGCATATTGAATGAGATTGTCCACAACCTCAATGTTATGTTATAGCATATTGAATGAGATTGTCCACAACCTCAATGTTACGTTCTAATATTGAATGAGATTGTCCACAACCTCAATGTTACGTTCTAGTATATTGAATGAGATTGTCCACAACCTCAATGCAATGTATAAACTCTATAACACAAGTCACTCCTAATAATCACTGCAAGTTTAATATATCTCTCGATGTACATCCACTTCATCTGACGCCTATGGTGTTTCTACTAGTGTCTATACTACCCAAGCTTTTAATACGTCACAGACCTAACCCCACATCATTAACGAGAATGTGTGTTTAATTTACAAATTAATCTTTCCGTACCCTTCTTTAAACTAGTAGAAATATCATTACTGGGCATTTAATATGAACCATTAATATTTGAATAGACAACGAAAACATTTAGGACTTATCTTGAAATATGAAAGAAAAAGTACTATTCATCATTTTGCTGTTTAGCATCACAACTAAATAAATAACTTATATATATGAGGTATAATATTAAACATATAGTTTTAATCTCATATTTGTTCAAGGGCATTTCCTTGATTCAAAAATCTTTCCTAAGATTGAAGATTTCTTATTTTTACTTTTCAACTCCCAGTGAGTATGTGCCATTAACACTAGCTCCTAGTTTCTAGCTATCCTCTCTAACTTTTCAACTCCCAGTGAGTATGTGCCATTAACACTAGCTCCTAGTTTCTCCTCTCTAACTT
>CALYLW010001844.1:0-33991 GCA_944989445.1 Ampullaceana balthica
AAGGTTGTTTAATATAATACGCACCGCGACACTCTATCTAAAAAAAAATAACATGATACATAGGAATAAATAAAATTACCTAACAAATCAATAATTCAAATACGGTACATTTGATCGATCTGAAATTTTGATACATTTTTTTTATTATCTGTACAAAACTGCCTGAAAAATTTCAACTCGCTAGCTTACAAGGAAGTGGGGTTAAAAATCGATCCGAAGTTTTGGCGACAAGCAAGCAAGCACTCAAGCAGACACCATGAATTAATGTAAAGGATTTAATAAGAAAAACCCGTAAAAAACCAAGTTTTTGACTATAAATCCTTAATGTACGAGAAGTAATTAAAAGAATGTTCATTATAATACGCAGCGCCAGACCATCCAGAAATACAAAATTGCAGTTGTGTCGTAAAACATGTTTAATATAATGCGCACCGATCAGGAATATGTTTATAAAAAGATCTGTCAATAAAATACGCACCTTATTGCACGACATAAAGTTTGTTCAATATAATACGCACCGCGACGCTCTATCTCAAAAAATAGCATGATACATAGGAATAAATAAAATAATCTAAAAAATCAATATTTTAATTACGGTAACTGCGATCGATCTGACATTTTGATACATTGTTTTTATTATCGGTACAAAACTGCCTGCAAAACTTTCGCTCGCTAGCTACGAGCAAGTGGGTTAAAATCGCTCAAAAGTTTTGGCGACAAGGTCGGTTTTTATTATGCATTAAAACCAGATTTCCCGCCATACTCGCACCCTACGGAACCATTACTGACGTATTATATAAAAATACATTTGATAAAAAAAGAATGGGCAAATTAATTATTCGATCTACCCTATGCAATGGTGGAAGGTTTATAAACACATAATTTACAATTCAACGAGACTAGTTAGTATGTTTGTGTTGTTTAAATGTGTCTTTGAATGTAACATAATAATATATGTGCATATAAAATTCGAAGAACAAATAGTATCATTAAATCGTATAATATCAAATTATGAAAACTATGAGATGCATATGTTTACTTTAAAACTTTCTTACGACAGAAAGCCAATCTATCTTCATCACAGTGTCATGCCACTTAACGTTGTTCCAATCTATCTTCATCAAAGTGTCATGCCACTTAACTTTGTTCACTATTACAAGGGATACGATAAATTTCCTGTATGATACCAAACATAATTTAAAAGCATATACAATCACTTTTATGACAGAAGTCAATAGACATTGAAGCTAGTGATATTGTTTACCTCAGTATCTATTCTCTCCACCAAGGTCTAAAGATATGTGTGATCATTTGTGTATTAACTTACCTTTTGAAAGTATAGACACAATATGCTCTCCGCCAAAGTCTAAAGATATTTGCGCACATTATTGTATTAACATCCCTTTGATATTATAGACACAATATGCTCTCTGTGGCACAATCAGATCATTTCAACGCTACACAATTTTATTTAAAGAAAATGAAATCTATTTGAAGATTATTATCATTTTTTTATCGTGCTAAATAATATTATTTCATATGTAGATAGCATTTATTGCTAAAGGTTGAAAAGGTTTTTTTCATTTTAAGTTCTGTAACTAAATACTTTTAAATACATTTGGGCAGGTACTGATTTTTTTTTAAAATGTACTATTAATTTCGATTAATCACATTTTAAAACGCATGTATAGATACCGTTAAGTCACGATTCATTATTTCGCGATATTTGTTAAGTTGCGGTAATTCCGTGGCTCTCAAATTTTGTGACGTAACACAGCTGATTCGTTCTGCCATGCCAGAAAAAAGGAAGATTACCTTGCTTTTTTACATATGCACGTATAAATAAATAAAAATAATACGAGGAAAAGTATGCAAGTGACAAAAAATATAAATTACTGGATACGCCCCGCGGTGTAGTATACGCCGCAGACTTGCTCATGGATAGTGCAAAGAAATGGGGGAACAAACGGACACAAACTACAAGGAAGAAATCAAAACAACGCGCAGTGAAAGTTTTGGTATAGGGGACCGGCAGGATTTTTTCCATTTAGCCGGGGACCGGTGCACTATTTTACCTGTGCAGAAGTGGTAGCGACACAAGCCCATGCATGCCATTTCAGCCCTAGAACATACAGTGTGAATATATGATACAAGTCATCCAACAATTTGGAAAAGAATAGTCACTTGTCTTCTACTTGACTTCAACGATCTTTATGAACATTTTCGGTAATTAGTTTACTTTGCCAAGTTATGTTCTTCATCGCTATGTAGTGGGACTATTCATAAAATGTCGTCTGAGAATAAAAGGTGTCAAATTTTGCTTCAGATTTGTATTAATTATTTTTAAAAACTTCTAATCGTCAATGATTTTCTCTATGAATATATTAGTAACTATGTCAATTTTAATTATGTTGATTTTATTTCTATATTCAAGTTACCAATCATATCAAAATTTATGAATACAAACTAGCATAATAAGAAAACCCCGTAAAAAAACCAAGTTTTTGACTATAAATCCTTTATGTACGAGAAGTAATTAAAAGAATGTTCATTATAATACGCAGCGCCAGACCATCCAGAAATACAAAATTGAAGTTGTGTCGTAAAACATGTTTAATATAATACGCACCGATCAGGAATATGTTTATAAAAAGAGCTGTCAATAAAATACGCACCTTGTTGCGCGACAGAAAGGTTGTTCAATATAATACGCACCGCGACGCTCTATCTCAAAAAATAGCATGATACATAGGAATAAAAAAAATAATCTAAAAAATCAATAATTTAATTACGGTACATGCGATCGATCTGAAATTTTGATACATTGTTTTTATCATCGGTACGAAACTGCCTGCAAAATTTCAGCTCGCTATCTTGCGAGCAAATGGGTTAAAAATCGATCAAAAGTTTTGGCGACAAGCAAGCAAGCAAGCAAGCAAGGTCCACCGCAGACACCACGAGTTAATATAAAGGATTTAAATAAAAACAACCCGTAAAAAACCAAGTTTTTGACTATAAATCCTTTACGTATGAGACGTAACTAAAAGAATGTTCATTATAACACGCAGCGCAAGACCATCCAAAAATACAAAATTGCAGTTGTGTCGTAAAACGTGTTTAATATAATGCGCACCGATCAGGAATAGGTTTATAAAAAGTGTTGTCAGTAAAATACGCACCTTATTGCGCGACAGAAAGGTTGTTCAATATAAGACGCACCGCGACGCTCTATCTCAAAAAATAGCATGATACATAGGAATAAATAAAATAATCTAAAAAATCAATAATTTAATTACGGTACATGCGATCGATCTGAAAGTTTGATACATTGTTTTTATCATCGGTACGAAACTGCCTGCAAAATTTCAGCTCGCTATCTTGCGAGCAAGTGGGTTAAAAATCGATCAAAAGTTTTGGCGACAAGCAAGCAAGCAAGAAAGGTCGGTCGGTCGGCCGCAGACACCACGAGTTAATATAAAGGATTTAATAAAAACAACCCGTAAAAAACCAAGTTTTTGACTATAAATCCTTTACGTATGAGACGTAACTAAAAGAATGTTCATTATAACACGCAGCGCAAGACCATCCAAAAATACAAAATTGCAGTTGTGTCTTAAACCTTTTTAATATAATGCGCACCGATCAGGAATAGGTTTATAAAAAGTGTTGTCAGTAAAATACGCACCTTATTGCGCGACAGAAAGGTTGTTCAATATAATACGCACCGCGACGCTCTATCTCAAAAAATAGCATGATACATAGGAATAAATAAAATAATCTAAAAAATCAATAATTTAATTACGGTACATGCGATCGATCTGAAATTTTGATACATTGTTTTTATCATCGGTACAAAACTGCCTGCAAAATTTCAGCTCGCTATCTTGCGAGCAAGTGGGTTAAAATTCGATCAAAAGTTTTGGCGACAAGCAAGCAAGCAAGGTCGGTCGGCCGCAGACACCACGAGTTAATATAAAGGATTTAATAAGAAAAACCCGTAAAAAAAAAGTTTTTGAATATAAATCCTTTATGTACGAGAAGTAACTAAAAGAATGTTCATTATAATACGCAGCGTCCAGACCATCCAGAAATACAAAATTGAAGTTGTGTCGTAAAACATGTTTAATATAATACGCACCGATCAGGAATATGTTTATAAAAAGAGCTGTCAATAAAATACGCACCTTATTGCGCGACAGAAAGGTTGTTCAATATAATACGCACCGCGACGCTCTATCTCAAAAAATAGCATGATACATAGGAATAAAAAAAAATAATCTAAAAAATCAATAATTTAATTACGGTACATGCGATCGATCTGAAATTTTGATACATTGTTTTTATCATCGGTACGAAACTGCCTGCAAAATTTCAGCTCGCTATCTTGCGAGCAAGTGGGTTAAAAATCGATCAAAAGTTTTGGCGACAAGCAAGCAAGCAAGCAAGCAAGGTCCGCCGCAGACACCACGAGTTAATATAAAGGATTTAATAAGAAAAACCCGTAAAAAACCAAGTTTTTGACTATAAATCCTTTATGTACGAGAAGTAACTAAAAGAATGTTCATTATAATACGCAGCGCCAGACCATCCAGAAATACAAAATTGAAGTTGTATCGTAAAACATGTTTAATATAATACGCACCGATCAGGAATATGTTTATAAAAAGAGCTGTCAATAAAATACGCACCTTATTGCGCGACAGAAAGGTTGTTCAATATAATACGCACCGCGACGCTCTATCTCAAAAAATAGCATGATACATAGGAATAAAAAAAATAATCTAAAAAATCAATAATTTAATTACGGTACATGCGATCGATCTGAAATTTTAATACATTGTTTTTATCATCGGTACGAAACTGCCTGCAAAATTTCAGCTCGCTATCTTGCGAGCAAGTGGGTTAAAAATCGATCAAAAGTTTTGGCGACAAGCAAGCAAGCAAGCAAGCAAGGTCCGCCGCAGACACCACGAGTTAATATAAAGGATTTAAAAAGAGACATGATTATGTTTTCTAGGATTTAGTGTTAACTGGTTGGTACGAAAAGCATTGCATTTGAATGTCATTGTATCCCTAATTATAGGGATCGAAGTCAGTGGCATGCCACTTACAGAAATATATACGTAAATATCAAGACGATACGTAATGATTCATCTATGGATATAAATATAGATAAAACTCAATATATTAATTTTATAGTTGCCGTAGGTATCAATAAATGAAATATTTAAAATGTATTTTTATTTGGAATTTTATTTTTTAAATTTCAGTTTAATTTACTCCAAAAATTGTATTCAAGTAACTCAAGTTTAGAATAATGTCTAGTGGTATTGTAAATAAAAGTTTAAATAACGTTAAAAGAAATTAAAATTTTTATCTTCGAACCTAAATTTTCTCAAGAACAACACAATATTGACATATATTTGTACCGGTGCTTTGTGGTGCAGCGATCACGGGCAATTACACTGTAATGCACATCAGATGTTACAATAAAAATGTGTTTTAAGATACAGTGTTCTTTCTCTTTGACAGCACTATTTCTATCACCAATACAGTTCAAAATATTATTATAGTGCTTATGTATATTTGGAGACAAGTTATCTCATCCAACAATTTTGAATAGAATAATCTACTGTTAAAGTTTCTCTAAACATCTAATATATTCATTATGGTATTGAAGGAAAAGTATTTGGTTTAAAGATATACAATATATAATATTATTTTAATAGTATTTATTTATAGAAACTTAACATGTCATTAAATGCTTGACTAAAAAATGCACAACCTACTCACTGTGTTTGAACCGTCAGCACAACAACAAGTTTTGGTTTTCATCTCTGCCTCTACTCAAAAAACAAAACAATGAACAATTCTCTGAAACTATTGGGTTTATTATGTATTTACTATATATTAAGTGATTTTAGATCGCTGAGTGTATGATTTTTTAACGGCGATAAAATATTATATAAATTCCTAGTAGTATATGTGTTCTTATCGCTGTTACTTAGGCTAATTCTATACATGTCTATTTGTTACTGGGACTAATTCTATACATGTCTATTTGTTACTGAGACTAATTCTATACATGTCTATTTGTTACTGAGACTAATTCTTTACATATCTATTTGTTACTGAGACTAATTATATAATGTATATTTGTTAATGAGACTAATTCTATACATGTCTATTTGTTACAGAGACTAATTCTATACATGTCTATTTGTTACTGAGACTCATTCTATACATGTCTATTTTTATTGAGACTAATTCTATACATGTCTATTTGTTACTGAGACTAATTCTATACATGTCTATTTGTTACTGAGACTAATTCTATACATGTCTATTTGTTACTGAGACTAATTCTATACATGTCTATTTGTTACTGAGACTAATTCTATACATGTCTATTTGTTACTGAGACTAATTCTATACATGTCTATTTGTTACTGAGACTAATTCTATACATGTCTATTTGTTACTGAGACTAATTTATACATGTCTATTTGTTACTGAGACTAATTTTATACATGCCTATTTAATTACAGTACATTGGATCGATCTGAAATTTTGACAAATCATTTTTATCATCGGCACAAGTCTGCCTGCAAAATTTCAGCTCACTAGCATACAGAAAGTGGGTAAAAATCGATCCAAAGATTTTTGGCATTCATAACATCAAGCAAGCAATCAAGCAGACGTCACCAGTTAATATAAAGGATTTAAACATTAAGAGCTGTCATTGGAAATGTCTTGTAGTTATGATGTTATAATTTACTAATTGCGCTTTGTTAGAGGCATAGCATAGAGGACATAAACATAATCCGTTTAATCAAATTTAGTTACACAAAACAAACAAACACACACTTACTCAAACACAAACACACTCACGCTCACATTTATTTATTTCCATACACATAACAAAAATATGAATAACATCTAATAATGGGCTCTGTTTACATCATTCCCTTTTACAAATTTATATTAGCACAATCTATTTCTACCGAGACTAATTGTATACATGCCTATTTAATTACAGTACAATGGATGGATCTGAAATTTTGACAAATCATTTTTATCATCGGCACAAGTCTGCCTGCAAAATTTAAGGTCACTAGCAGACGAGAAATTGGGTAAAAAATCGAGCCAAAGTTTTTTTGGCATTCATAACATCAAGCAAGCAATCAAGCAGACGTCACCAGTTAATATAAAGGATTTAACATTAAGAGCTGTCATTGGAAATGTCTTGTAGTTATGATGTTATAATTTACTAATTGCGATTTGTTAGAGGCATAGAGGACATAAACATAATCCGTTTAATCACATTTAGTTAACAACATAACAAACAAACACACACACTAGTTCAAACACAAACACACTCAGGCTCACATTTATATAAGCACACACGATTACGTCACGTTAACATATTTTATGACCAGAAACACGCTCTGTTAATCTCGACACCAAAATGCCTATGATTTTACGTCTAAATATTCAATACCTTTTATTATTTTATTTTTGTTGTGAGTTTTCTTTCATAGCGTGCACACAAAGACGCGCTTTGGCACAACATTTATAAGATACTAGGGGCAAGTACCCGGCTTCTCCCGGGTTTAACAACAACAGCAACAACAACAAAAACAACAACAGCAACAACGACAAAAACAACAACAGAAACAGCAACAGCAACAAAACAACAAAAACAAAACAACAACAAAAACAACAAAATCAACAACAAAACAACAACAAAACAACAACTACAACAACAACAGCAACAACAACAAAGCAACAACAACAAAACAACAACTACAACAGCAACAACAACAAAGCAACAACAACATGAAGGACATTGACGTCGCAGGGCAAGGGATGTGGACAACAACAACAGCAAAAACAACACAAAAGCAACAACAGCAACAACAACAAAAACAACACAAAAGCAACAACAGCAACAGCAACAACAACAAAAACAACAACAGCAACAACAACAAAAACAAAACAACAACAAAAACATCAACAACAAAACAATAACAAAGCAACAACAAAACAACAACTACAACAACAACAGCAACAACAACAAAGCAACAACAACAAAACAACAACAAAAGCAACAACAACAAAGCAACAACAACAAAAAAATTATTTTATGGCGATAATCGCCTTCTTGTTAATCTCGACACCAAAATGTTTATTAATTTGCGTCATTATTTTACGTCTTAATTTTCAATAATTTTTATTTTATATAGCTCATATAGGGAAAAACTACATTTTGGGCCCCCGGGCCCCAGTATCTTATATATAAGGAACGAAACCTGTTTAATAACCTTTCCGGTATAATTTTGTGTACGTGTACCAAATTTCACGTTATTTGGTTGTCTGGATCTTGAGTTATTAGGGAACAGACAGACAACAAATGCGGCTTATATATATAGAGATGCATTAAAATTGGATTTTCTATAAATACCGCACCACAAAGAACTATTACTAACGTATAACATGATAAAAACATATTTCATTAACCAAGCTGTGTATATTACTGATTCAATGAATCTTTTTTACAAATGAAATGTTGGTGAATTTATAATTTACATTTCTAGTATGTTTGTGTGTGTGTGGCCTAAATGTTTTTTGAATGTAACTAAATATAATATATGTACATAGAATATTGGAAGAACCGAATGTATCATTAATTGGTATTATTATTAAATCATAAAAAAACAATGAAATGAATTAATTTAAGCCAATACATGTACTTGTTTATCAATTTATTCAGTGTCCCATGGGGTTTAATTTAAGAAGAAAGCCCATCTATTTTATCAAAGTGGCATGCCACTTTACCTCGCTCCCTATAATAAGGGATAACATGTGAATGAATTGTTGAACAGTAGTTCAACTTACATTACTGGTTTTTGCTAGGTAACTTAAGATCTAGAATATTATAATAAAATCAACATCTCTTTGTGATGTAAATATATTGTAACATTTTTAGTCAAGAGTTTAACGACACTTAGTTAAGCTTAAAATTATTTGCAGTAAAATTTCACTAATGTCGGTCTGAACATACATCTTGACATAGTCAACAAATCATAGGTGTCACTAAAGGGAAAGGGCCCGGGAGGTGCGGACAGAGCGGGAATACACTATCAAAAGCGGTTCTAAATAAAACATTAATTTCAGTATGTTTCCAATATAAGACACTGACAAACTCGGGTTAGGTCTATAGAGTAGATATTGAGGGTGACACTATGAGATACAAAACTGGGTGACACCAACCATAGTGACGTCTCTACTCTTCTATCCATTTCTTGTTGACATCGTTTGAGTTTGTCAATATTTCCCCTTTGTTAAAATACTAATAATAAATAAAATGAAACATCGTAATATGTTTAAAAAAAAGAAATTAAGCATCAACAAAAGTGTTAAAATAATTTTCATCATAGTATTAAATTTTTATTTTTCATGAATTGTAAACTTGAAAAGTAATCAAGCGTTTGTTTTTAGGTACTAGATCTTAATTAAAATAAAGATTCAATAAACACATCAAATATTTTTCTTCCCGCCTTGAATTCGGGTTTGTCATGAGTTTCCTGATCAAATCTAGAAAACCAAGTCACTATCAATATTTAAAACAGTATTAACATGCAAAACTAGACAAAAACCAAGGATGAGCGTAGAACACAATAATCCTCCTCATAGATGATCACCTGTAATAGTAGTTGGAACTATAACGAGTAAGAATTGTAAGAAAATAACGATCAATAACTTTACAACTTTACAAAGAAAAGTCACACATTTTATATTAAGATACATTTGACTAACAGGCACAGTAATATGAATTTAGTACATAAACTTAGCGAAAGGAAACGGGGTTAATTTGTTACACAATTTTATACGGAATGTATTAGTCAATCTCTACAAATCAATAAAAAAAATAACTTGGAAAATGCTGCCAAATGATGCTATGAATTTAGTTTCATTACAATTTGGGAGATCTTGAGTGTTAACAAACGTTGGTCTGTGAAAACTTGGGCTTTTAGAATAACTTTGTTTTTTCCTAGTCACTTATATTACTTCTGGTATTCAGGACATTGCAAAGTATTTATTTGGAACATTACCTTTGATAAATAAACTATTTATATTTCAATAGTTGACATATTCTTTACTTAGCAATAAATCCATATGATTATTGATATATCGATCAAAACTTAATCAAAGCTGATATGTATGTTATGAAAATAAGAGGAATGTATTTATTAGTTTTTTCATCTCGTTATCATCAGGCGCTCTGACCTGTCCAGTGTGTTACAAACATGCAGTTACCACAGTGCCGACTATGACACAGACCACTACCCTCCAAGTAGAATTAAATTAATAACAAAAAACTGCATACTCTAGGGTTCAAGGGTAAAACTCGCATAAACACATATCACATCAACTGATCTGAGATCAATAAACAGCTTAACATTAAGCTCCAGACAGCTCTCAAGGTCAATACTACAAAAAGTCATCCCCAATCCTCATGATGAAATAGTGGGCTGCGACCGAATAAATTGATGCAACTTGGCTTCGTCGTCTTGACACCATTTACAGCGCCTCTTTTGCCGTCCTCGGGAAGAAGTAATTAAAAAATTCAGATTAGTTTGAGGCCCTCTGGGTTGCAATGAAGCCCGTGACCGAGACAAAGAGAAAAGCCCTATTGGCCTAGAAAGCTGCCCAAGGACCTGGCACACTGCAATGTATCAGAAATGCCAGAAACACAGCCCAAAGAATGATCGTTTTTGCACCAACACATATTGGGTGGACCTCAGTAAACCATTCAATCTGCTACCGATGAGGGAGATATAAAAACAAGTGTGCAAAGGCAAACTGGAACTACAATCTCAAAGTCAGCTCCACTCTCATCAAAGACGAGATGATCAATTACGAGACTAGCAGATGCAGTGCTGGACTGAGCACTCACTAGAACTATATGCAACACAGAATGTAGTATATATCTCTGCCCTAGAGAAAATCCCAGATCTACCCGTACTAGATCAGCTTTATTCTCCACCACCAAAGAGGAAGTTAGTGAGTCAATTGATCATTTAAGAAATGTAACGATGGCATTCATGCTAAAGTCCTTAAGTACGTCAAGCCAGCACTATTGCAGCCTCTGCACGAGCTCATATGCGATTGCTGGGAACGCGGTCACATCCCACAAGATATGCGTGATGCCAAACATATTTACTTTTACAAAAACAAAGGTGATCGCAGCAATTGCTAAAAATTATCGATGCATATCTCTACTTGGTATTGTGGTCCTTGCACAACTGCAAATTCTGACTACAAATGTATACCCAGAAACTCAATGCGGTTTTATGGGCTTGCTGGTCTGCCAAAGACATGATTTTCTCGCTCCTTAAGCTTCAAATGAAATGTTGGGAGAAACAAAATGACCTCTTCATAGCATTCATATACTAAACAAAGGCATTTGACCTGGTCAGTGGGGCCCTTAATATCGTATATTTATTTTCTTTTGTAAGTTTTTTAACTAATATTTTCATTATCCGTTTGGACATTTTTAGCACAAGTTCGCAAAATGTTTCTGGCAGAATTGTTGTTAAAAATTACCACTCATTGGTTTCTTTGAATTTCTTCCTTTATAATAAGATTGTTGCAACGCTCGACGTGTCCGTTGGTTATATATATAGATATATGTGTGATTAGAAAACCCCCAGGCATGGGCTGCGCTTTACAAATTTACATGACATAATAATGAAATAATCATAATAATAGCAAATGCACAGTGAATTACACACGGCACAAAAGTGGTACTGCAGCAAAGAAGTTTAAAGTATTCACAGATATGGCTAGGGAATTTGTCGATAAAAATCATGATAAATTTGATTTTTATAAACCGCAACCAGCTCGTTCCGGAATTTCCTCTGCAGCACTAAATAATGCGCACCAATTGTGACTGCAACAATAATACTGCACAATACGTTAAAAATAAAATATGTGACCTTAAAGTAAGACATATATAGCCCTTCAGGCTTCATTTGAAAATTATGACTTTTCAGTTTATTCGCGGTTTGATCCAAACATTATTACCACCACACTATCACAAACATGTAAACAATAAAATGATACTATTTAAAAATGTGAATAACAAAGAAATATTTATTTTTCCTACAAGTTCATATGAAAAGTGTATCAAGTGATAAATTTAATATTAAAGTATCAACAATTAATCGTATTTATAATTTAATGTACACGTGTTAGGAATTCAAATTATCGTTTTCCTTATTGTCACGTGAGCCTCTTTTACGCTATATATAAAACTATATAATTTGCAATTGTCACGCAAGTCAGTCTGTCCTGAACCTACTAATTTTAGAAAGCAGGGAAAACCAAATTACTGCACCAAAGCATCAAAAGGTGTGCAAATTAAATATGCGCTTTAAAAATATATTATATGACGTCATCGTTTTCGCTAATATTTTAATTTTGGAAAAGGGATCAATGTAAAAATAGTATTTGATGATGGTTAGATCTAATTATAAATAAAAAAAAACAAAGGGGGCGCCGTAGTCGCCCTGCAACCCCTATTATAAAAATTAAATATGTTGTGTACATTTCAGAAAGTTTAATATTTTCGTATTTATCAAACAAGGACAAGTTAGTTGGGCTTTTGATAAAGGTCGGCGCCGTAGGCGCCCTAAAAAAAGTGCATATTTTAATAAAATAAATAGATTTCAGCTGAAAACTTCCGTCATTTTTGACGGGTGTACACTAGTATATATATATATATATATATTTAATTTGTTCAAATTAAAACTAAGGCATTTCAAAATATTAGGTTTAAATAACAATCAAACAAAAACTTATGATATTTTAATATACTATGTAATTTTTAAACAAACAAACACGCAAGCTTTTAGAATATAAAAGGTTAGATGTTGTGGAGAGCCTAACTTACTTGGGGTCTAAAATAAACCGTCCATTGAGGACGAAATAAACTGTAGATTTTGGCAAGGCAGCTGCCTTAATGGCTAAAGTAAATAAACGGGTCTGGCAAAACGCCAAGCTAACTGAGAAAACCAAACTATGTGTCTTTCGAGCCTGCGTCATCATTACCTTGCTATCCGAGAGCGAGGCATTGACCACCTATACATCCCGTGAGCTCAAGCTTAATAGCATCCACTTGAGGTGCCTGCGTAGCATTCTTGTCATTAAATGGCAAGACAAAATGCCAAATAGTGAGGCCCTGATGCGTGCCAATTTACAAATCATGTTCTTAATACTAAGTGAAAGACGGCAGATATGTCTAGGACATGTAAAAAGAATGAACCCTGGTCACATCCCCAAGGACCTCCTATATTGAGACATCGGTGAAGCGGAGAACAATTCGCTCACGTTTGCGATTTAAAGATATCTGCAAGAGATACATGATAGCAGCCAGAATACCCACAAGCGACTGTGATTGTAAGACCGAAGACCGATCTACGTGGCTCACAGTGGTCAAAGGACGCGTGATAGTTGCCGAGGAGCGAAGGATAAAGGATGATACAGAAAGAAAAGCTAGAAGAAGGGCCAAAGCATTGGGAAGCACAGAACTGGTGTGCAAAAGATTTGGTAGAGTACTGTCACTCAAGGATAGGTATGCACAGCCACAGGATGAAATGCAACCCAACCAAACGATGATGCACCATTGTCTTGCGAGACGAAAGCATGACGATTATAGTATATAAACAAACAAAAAAAACCGCTAAGTCAAAGTATACCTTTACAAAAAAGAAGGGCTTTGTTGTTCAAAACGCATCAAAATGCAACCAAATTTAAACCAATCAAATAACGGATGTTATACATTGATATAAAAAAAAATTTAGAATTATGTACGTAATATTGACATGCACGTACACACACACAAAACGGATATTTAATACACAAAAACAGCCTTATTTATAAAACACTGGCTCTTTACTTCTTTCACTTTGCACAAATTAGTAATCTTAGCTCAAACAATAGAGTTTGAAATAAAAAAAATAATCTTAAGTTTGCAGGCTTGTGTTTAACCATGTATTTAGTTTATTTATGTTCCGTTTGTAAATGTTTACTTAGTCACCATCCCTTTCAATATAAGAGGGGTTGTCCGAAATGACTTGTACTTACATGTTTATAATTAACACATTGTGCTTTGTTAGAGGCGGAGCAAAGAAGACCTAAAAATAATATATTTTATCAAATTTAGTTCACATCAAAACAACACACACACACATACACAAAAACATACAAACACACATACACAAACACAGTCGTGCTCACAGTTACTTATTCCCATACACATAACACAAATATTAATAACATCTAAGGAACCATGGATCGGTCAACAACGTTCTCTTTTTATAAATTAATATAAGCTCAAACAATTACGTCAAGTTACCTATCTTATGGCGAAACCACGCTCTTTTAATCTCCACACCAAAATTATTATGACTTTAAGTCTAAATTTTAAATACTTTTTTTTTAATTTACGAGTTGCCACGCATATCAAGCACACACAGACAAGTACATAAGATATGCATTAAAGTTGGAATTCCCGTTAACTCCGTTCCACAATGAACCATTACTGACGTATTATATAAAAAAAAATATTTGATAAACCAAGCTGGGCATATTAATGATTCTATCAATCTTTTTACTAAATAAATGTTTGCAAATTTGTTTTATTACAATTGGATAATATTTAGTATTTTTTTGTGTTGCTTAAATATTTCTTTTAAATTAACTTAGAATAATATAACTAAATATGAAATTCAAAGAATCAATTTTATAATTCAATCGTATTAATATCAACTTACGAAAACAATGAAATGACGACGTATTGTTGGAAATATTCACTTTTGTAATAACGTAAGCCGTCCGCTATATATAAGGAACACTCTTTTCTATTTTATGAAAGTGGCATGCCACTTTTCCTCGCTCCCTATAATAAGGGATACAATGTAAAGAAATTGTTAAACCATAGTTCAACGTATAATATTGGTTATCGCTGAAATAACTTTTTTTAAGATGTGGAATAATATAATTATCCTTTACTTTGTTGTATATATAAATGTATAATAAATATCAACTTTATAACTACATTTATTTAAAAATGTCTTAAAAGAAAAAAACACACATATTTTAAAAAACGTTACGCATAACGGATTACATCACTCTCACGAACAAAAGTTTTCATTTTTTTGTATATAATAATAATAAGTTGTTTTATAAAAAATATAAATATAAATTGAACTAGAAGATGCTTTATGAAATTCTTAAATGATACATTTTCTTTTGCTCTTATCATGGTAATGTTGAAATGAAAAAAATGTTTAACAGATATTTAATGAAACAAAATATTGCAATTGCTATGTATTCAAGTAAGATTTTTAACCACTAATCAAGTCCCTTTGCAAAGTCCGACAACCGGATTCACATTTATTTTCATAATAACGGGATAGTTGTTTTTCTTTTTTTATTTTTATCTCGAAAAGGTCAAATATTTTCTAACTAAATTATGTGGACACTAGTGACCGAACGCCCAGGCGTTCACTTAATAAGCAACCGTTCCGGGGGGGGGGTGTTATCTCAGGTGTTATGTTCCCTTGGGGAAGTGGAGAGGGTGATGGGTGGACGTTATCACATGTGTTATGTTCCCTTGGGGGAGTGGACAGGGTGATGGGGGTCGGGGCTGCTGATTTTCCTCCCTATTCAGGTTCAAATATATGACGATATAGCTGTTTCCTAATCATTATGTTGCCAAACTTTATCTCAATACTGCAGTATATTGACCAAGAAGAACCACATATATGGCATATCTTAGACGTTACTCAAACTGGAGTGGGCGGGGATCATCAATGGTCTATCTAAGGCGTTACCCAAACTGGAGTGGGCGGGGATCATCAATGACCTATCTAAGGCGTTACCCAAACTGGAGTGGGCGGGGATCATCAATGGTCTATCTAAGGCGTTACCCAAACTGGAGTGGGCGGGGATCATCATTGGCCTATCTAAGGCGTTACCCAAACTGGAGTGGGCGGGGATCATCAATGACCTATCTAAGGCGTTACCCAAACTGGAGTGGGCGGGGATCATCAATGGTCTATCTAAGGCGTTACCCAAACTGTAGTGGGCGGGGATCATCAATGACCTATCTAAGGCGTTACTCAAACTGGAGTGGGCGGGGATCATCAATGACCTATCTAAGGCGTTACCCAAACTGTAGTGGGCGGGGATCATCAATGACCTATCTAAGGCGTTACCCAAACTGGAGTGGGCGGAGATCATCAATAGCTTATCTAAGGCGTTACCCCAACTGGAGGATTACGTCAGAGCAGGCATCCGCTAAGTTCTTTAAGGCACCTTTTGCTAATACGTGCTGGAGCTCCTGGCACTACACCGGTAAAAATCCCAGGTTAAACCCCTGATCATAATATACTCAATTATATACCCCCCCCCCGGGCCTGACTACAGCCATTTGACAACATGAGGATATATAGTAAAAACAAAATAGATGAATAACTATTTAAACTTTCCATTGATGCTTAGTTCGGCCAGAGAAGTGAAATTCGTTTCTAAAGTAGAAACATGCTTTGTTTTTTTTATTTAACATAAATTATAATTGTAAAATATTTTATTGTGAATGAAAAGATCATGAACTTTTATTTGAAAATGAAACTCTTGTCGTTTTGTTTTTAAAATATTAAATCTTACATTATTTCGACAATTCATGATTAAAAGTTAGAGTCTATATAATTACAAATAGAATCAGCGTGTTGATTTTTTTTAAATGAAAGTTAACTTAATCAAGCACGACTTGAATTATTTGAAACGCAATAATATAAACATTGTTATATTTGTTGCTCTTAAAACGGTTCACAATCTTTAATTCCTTACCCTTATCTTACGCTCACTCTATACTAAAGGTAATGGCATCCTACGCGTTGATAGTTATTATTGCATTTTCATTTGATTTCATCTGATAACAATTTGTGTTGTATTTCTAAATTGGTAATTAATTGCCTTATGCATAAGTAAAACTTTGATGTTTCTCCTTCTATACCTCTAGTGTTTCAAGGTTAAATGATTTAACTAATATATATTCATAAAGATAAAAAGGGGAAATATATGCCATAAGATGTTTATTTCAGAAACAAAATGAAGGCAGGTCTATGCCGTTGTCGCCAGTATTATGTAAGTTGTATCAGGCAAAAATAACAAGAACAAAACATTCATGCATATTTTAATTATTGATTTTTTTTTGCCATACTCAAAGTAATTAAACATAATCATTCGATTAATTAGCAAGGTCAAGAAATAAGAAATGTTCGCATGTTTTTTTTTGTTTTTTTTTAAAATAACAAATTTAATCCCTTATTGCCCTTAAATTATGTCTTAAATTTAAAATGAACAATTCATGTAGATCTAGAAAGAGTAAATTTTAATATTTAAAAAAGAAAACAAATTCCATCTATAATTGTTTAGAATGTAACTTTAGATAAAAAGTGACAGTCCTATCAGACATTGTTATAAAAGAGATCATGTTATTAGTGTTATTTTATGTTAAATAAAACATATTTCCTACTTTAAAAAAAAGTTTAACTTCTCTGACAAAGCTAAAACACAAATAGATTGTCTAAATAGTTAGTCATCCGTTTTTTACCCTATATCCTCATTTTGTCACAAGGGTATTTTCTGAACTGAGGGGTTAAATTTTGGCCTGGGCCAGTTAAACCCCCGGGATATATTCTGGCCTAGGCCAGCTATGTTATCTCATAGCTCGTTGATTCTCTCTCACTTTTCTACAGCTGGTATAGTACTGATGTTATCTCATAGCTCGTTGATTCTCTCTCACTTTTCTCCAGCTGGTATAGTACTGATGTTATCTCATAGCTCGTTGATTCTCTCTCACTTTTCTCCAGCTGGTATAGTACTGATGTTATCTCATAGCTCGTTGATTCTCTCTCACTTTTCTCCAGCTGGTATAGTACTGATGTTATCTCATAGCTCGTTGATTCTCTCTCACTTTTCTACAGCTGGTATAGTACTGATGTTATCTCATAGCTCGTTGATTCTCTCTCACTTTTCTCTAGCTGGTATCGTACTGATGTTATCTCACAGCTCGTTGATTCTCTCTCACTTTTCTCCAGCTGGTATAGTACTGATGTTATCTCACAGCTCGTTGATTCTCTCTCACTTTTCTCCAGCTGGTATAGTACTGATGTTATCTCACAGCTCGTTGATTCTCTCTCACTTTTCTCCAGCTGGTATCGTACTGATGTTATCTCACAGCTCGTTGATTCTCTCTCACTTTTCTCCAGCTGGTATAGTACTGATGTTATCTCATAGCTCGTTGATTCTCTCTCACTTTTCTCCAGCTGGTATAGTACTGATGTTATCTCATAGCTCGTTGATTCTCTCTCACTTTTCTCCAGCTGGTATAGTACTGATGTTATCTCATAGCTCGTTGATTCTCTCTCACTTTTCTCCAGCTGGTATAGTACTGATGTTATCTCATAGCTCGTTGATTCTCTCTCACTTTTCTCCAGCTGGTATAGTACTGATGTTATCTCATAGCTCGTTGATTCTCTCTCACTTTTCTCCAGCTGGTATCGTACTGATGTTATCTCATAGCTCGTTGATTCTCTCTCACTTTTCTCCAGCTGGTATAGTACTGATGTTATCTCATAGCTCGTTGATTCTCTCTCACTTTTCTCCAGCTGGTATAGTACTGATGTTATCTCACAGCTCGTTGATTCTCTCTCACTTTTCTCCAGCTGGTATAGTACTGATGTTATCTCATAGCTCGTTGATTCTCTCTCACTTTTCTCCAGCTGGTATAGTACTGATGTTATCTCATAGCTCGTTGATTCTCTCTCACTTTTCTCCTGCTGGTATAGTACTGATGTTATCTCATAGCTCGTTGATTCTCTCTCACTTTTCTCCAGCTGGTATAGTACTGATGTTATCTCATAGCTCGTTGATTCTCTCTCACTTTTCTCCAGCTGGTATAGTACTGATGTTATCTCACAGCTCGTTGATTCTCTCTCACTTTTCTCCAGCTGGTATCGTACTGATGTTATCTCATAGCTCGTTGATTCTCTCTCACTTTTCTCCAGCTGGTATAGTACTGATGTTATCTGATAGCTCGTTGATTCTCTCTCACTTTTCTCCAGCTGGTATAGTACTGATGTTATCTCATAGCTCGTTGATTCTCTCTCACTTTTCTCCAGCTGGTATAGTACTGATGTTATCTCATAGCTCGTTGATTCTCTCTCACTTTTCTCCAGCTGGTATAGTACTGATGTTATCTCATAGCTCGTTGATTCTCTCTCACTTTTCTCCAGCTGGTATAGTACTGATGTTATCTCATAGCTCGTTGATTCTCTCTCACTTTTCTCCAGCTGGTATAGTACTGATGTTATCTCATAGCTCGTTGATTCTCTCTCACTTTTCTCCAGCTGGTATAGTACTGATGTTATCTCACAGCTCGTTGATTCTCTCTCACTTTTCTCCAGCTGGTATAGTACTGATGTTATCTCATAGCTCGTTGATTCTCTCTCACTTTTCTCCAGCTGGTATAGTACTGATGTTATCTCATAGCTCGTTGATTCTCTCTCGGATTTAAAACATTAATTTTTACACATATGCCACAGCGTCACAGAGAATCTGACCAGTGAATCACGTCCTGTAATCTCTTAAATTTATCGAGTATTGTTAGATCTGACCAGCGAATCACGTCCTGTAAACACACAAAAAGGCAATAGTTGTCCTCCATCATTAAAAAAAAATTGTATCAATTGAGAACAGATCTGATTCTTGCTGCTATACATTCGTGTTGTAACATTGACGTCTCGTCGTGTGTAATACAAAGGGTTCCTTTTAAATTTGTGAATGCCCAATTTCTTCAGTTATTACAAACTGTTGTTACAAAATTATTTAGCTAGTAAACTAATAAAACTATGTGTATGCCTATTTTTTACACCATTTGGTAATCGATATATTGCAATTGGAAAATGTGTTCACTTGAGAAACCTTATTTTTTTCCTTGAGATAGTTGCTTACAAAAGAGTCATATAAATTGATAATCTAGCTAACATATACATAACAGCTGATATTGAGTGAGTTTGATTAGAAAATATCAGGGAAACATTATCTGTGATTTGTTGCATATGTTTTGTTGTTACACTTGTGAAAAAATGTACCTGAAATCATAAACTTGTTTCCATATTATATCCTAATACTAATACAAAATGCTTTGTTTTGAATCAAATTTCGCAAAGATTTATTTTAAATTATTTATAAACTAAAAATGACTGAAATTTTCAAAATAAATACATTTCAGCTGAAATCTATTTATTTTGATAGAATATAAAAAAGAATAAAAAATAATGCAATACAGAACTTTCATTTTTTAAATTTATTTTTATTTTATTTCATATTTCACAATTTTATGTGGAACGTTCGAAAAGACTTATTTTTGGTGCAGTAATATGGTGCGCTGCCGTCTAAAATGGTAGTCTTCTAGTAGCATCACGGACAGGACAGACGGGACCTGAGATACATTGCAAATTATGTATGTTGATGAATTACCATTTACTCAATAATCTTCTGTATAGAAGGAGCGTCTGTATAGATTATAAATTTAGTGATGTATCTTGTTAGGTATTGCAAACAAAATGTTCAATGGCGACGACTGGCGGTTGGTGAACATGGTTTCGAAGCGCTTTAAAATTATAAAGAAAAGTAATTTATTTATTGCTTCCATACACCATATCGGTCTGTTGCAAAGTGACACAGAGTTCACAGGCCACGGCTATAAGGGCCCCACACAATTCCCAGGCAACATAACTCATGATAAGTACCCATTCTGTACTAGGTAGACTCAGGGACACGCTTGGCCCCGGAAATAAGTCAGTGAATTCACGTAGATTGTAATCCATCACTATCTGTACTACAGCCGAGCGGACGTGCCACTTGACTACCGTGTCCTATTTGTATTTCAAATATACGAAGAAATAGTGATTTAAAAATAGTTGATCTTAATTTCAATATTCTTTAATTATTCATGTTTAGTAGGGCAACGCCGATGATGTCTTTTAACCATTTTTGTTTAAAGTTTACCTAATAAAAGTTGGTAACAAACTGAAGAAATCTTCTTTTTTTTTCTTCTTTAAGTTATGCTTAAATTTCATTTCTTAATAAAACGTATATTATACAATTCGTTTGAGGCATCTTTGTTTTCGATTTATCTTGAAATCCGAAGTATCAAACAGGTATCAATTCTTTAGGGATGCTACCGGTAACTCTCAAGGCTCAGCTGCCGTGTCACCCATTCCTCACGATATATATATATATATATATATATATATATATATATATATATATATGATTATAGTGTAACTGTAATAAACTTAAATTAATGGATCTCGTTTTATTTGTTTAACATACTGGAAATAGGTTTACATTTTATCGCACATTTGCCAATGATTCCATATAGGCCATTTTTTGTAAAAGATAATTTTAAAACATATTTACAGTTATTAAGTGTCATTAAACCATTAAGAAAATTAAAATCTATTCAATAATTACATTTTTTTTTAAATTTCAACGTTTTTGTTACAGTATCATATATAATAATAGAAAACTAGGACGTTTACATGTTTTCATTTTCTACAAAGTGTACGATTTAAAGTATCTAACAAATTCTTAAATAAAAAAATAATAACAATACTAATACATTTTCTACGGAATCCAAATTTATTTCCCTGAATATTTTTTTTATTGAATTCTCTTAATTCGCTTATTGTTCTCTTTATTGGCAGGTTAATATTCGGGTTTACACATAAGGATCATTCATACAAACTTTATAATGTATTAAAACTTTAAGGGGCGGGGATAACATCAGCCTTTATCAATCTTGGCTGAACCTATTCAAATGCCCAATGTAAAAAATTGTTTTATCAAATTCTATTTCATAAAGAAGTAACAAAAACTGAAATACAGAAACGACCCAGCAACTTGTTCAAAAGCATTCACTCAAATTCACCATGGAAGATTTGTTTTTAACTAATCGAACTTCATCTCGGCTAACAGGATCAAACGACATGTTAAATAGCCGCCAACTCGTATATTGAAGTTTTATAGTCTAACTTTAATGTGTCGACTCAAACGACATGTTAAATAGCCGCCAGCTCGTAAATGGAAGTTTTAGAGTCTAACTTTAATGTGTCGACTCAAATGACATGTTAAATAGCCACCAACTCGTAAATGGAAGTTTTAGAGTTTAACTTTAATGTGTCGACTCAAATGACATGTTAAATAGCCGCCAACTCGTAAATGGAAGTTTCAGGGTCTAACTTTAATGTGTCGACTCAAATGACATGTTAAATAGCCGCCAACTCGTAAATGGAAGTTTTAGAGTCTAGCTTTAATGTGTCGACTCAAACGACATGTTCAATAGCCGCCAACTCGTAAATGGAAGATTTAGAGTCTAGCTATAATGTGTCGACTCAAACGACATGTTCAATAGCCGTCACTCCGTAAATGGAAGTCTAGCTTTAATGTGTCGACTCGAAATGCTGTCATAGTCATGCGATCCATCAGATCACCTCCATCCCCTCTTTCCCAGTCATACCGCTCCTGGGTATCGATTTATTAAGGCTTAGATTCTACCCAAAGGGAGGGGGGCTAAGCAAGGTTCATTGACACCCGGGATAAGGCGTAAGATCTCATCCCACCCGTTTCCACAGCAACAAATCACGTGAAGAGCATTGCCGAGGGCTTCCTTTACAACTCTGGTTTAACGTAATTTCGCTGCCTTATTTCTGTAGGAAATATGTTTGTATAAAGTTTGGTTTATTTTCGCTGTATAAGTTTTTATTAAGAACAATTGTACGAAAAATAGATCGCTAATACCAAGGTATATTAAGTTTGTGATTAACACTGTTATAAGAAGCTTTCGATTTCAGGCGCCAAAGATTTATTATTAGTTCGCTTAAAGAATTTTTAAAAATGATTTTCATATAACTATTTATAGTAAGCCTATTCTAATAGTTAGGTGTCAAAATATGATCATAACCACCCAAACAAATAGGATATTTTATATAAAGTTTTTACAATGTATATTGTATTTTCAAGTCATTAAACCACTAACTTAAATCTAGTAGTAACGCCCGTTTAGCAGACCTCGATTTTTTTTACTTATGTAAAAGAACACAAGTGTTTACCTAATTGTATTGTTCACCAGCAATCTCCTCTTTGATAGTTTAAACACTTAACAGTTTTACCAGCAATCTCCTCTTTGATAGTTTAAACACTTCAAAGTTTTACCGGCAATCTCCACTTTGATAAATTAAATAGGTCAAAGTTGTCTACACAGTAAACATTCTTGGGGAGTTTGCAAAGTTCTCCACCTCTTTATTATCGTCTTGAATTCCTTTGGCAATGACCAAATTGTCGTTGTCTTGTAGTAATGGTACTTCTTTACGCCGTTATCTGATGCTCTGTATATGTTGATGATGATGGCCGTGATCAGATGCTCTGTCTGTGTTGATTATGATGATTTTATTTGAGCCCGATCGGCTGGTTTTCTGAGGTGTGGTCAAGTTTCTCTAGATTCCTTCAGGGCCTAGGCCATTGGGGTTCTTCCTCCTTGGTAAGCTGCTCCATTGGTGGCATTTAAAACAGTTAAATAATGGGATTTTAAAAGTTAAAAATAAACGATATTCTGCAAAAATAACATATTTTAAATAATTTATTTTACTTCAGAACACATGACTGATAATTAAGGATACAGATGACTTAAAATAAGATCATTGTTATTATGTTTTGGTTATATTATTTTTAACATTATAACAAAATGGTTCATTTAGCAAAAAGTTATTTCAGTTTAAGTCAAATGTTATCGACTAGAAAAGTTTAACTTTCAAGCCCTCATTATTAAAACAATAATTAACACAAAAAATGTATACTTTTAAAAAAATACATGTACTTAATTAGCATTTTGGAATAATTGTATTTCTTAAATTTGAAAAAATAACTTTTCACTGAATGTAGAATCAAAAGCGATGTCTTTTTAGCAGTAGTTTTATCACTCATGATCATAGAACTTGTCATTCATTAATATTCAAACATCATTATATTGCCATTTTTTAAAGAAATTAGAACATCATTTTAATAATCTTTTTAAATGAGCTCTGCTTAAATCCTATAATAAAGGTTAAATTAACTTACATTAGTTCCATAAATCACACATGTCAATAAGAAAGCTGCTTTAAATGTTTGCATGGTTTATTTCGTTCATATAAAATACGTACTATTATTGCCACATACCCATGGACATAAATATAGAAAAATATAATTTGAAGGAAGTTTGTACGTAGCTGTTTTCAAACAATTATTCAGATATCTTTGTGTAGCGCACTGCCCCCCCCCCAAAAGCCGTGGCCAGTGAACGTTGCGTCACTTCCAAAAAGGCCAACACTGTCGTGTAGGATGTATTCGATGGTAGGGAGCAGGAAACCGATGAACAGAATGAGCGTCTGTTTTTTTAATGATATTATTATAACCAATAAAGTTTTAAGTTTTAAATGTACTTTAGTAGACAAAAATTTCCCAAACTGGTTTGTTAATCCAAGACAAAAACAATGAGTTTTTAAACAAATATGAGAACTACAATACAATTTTTTTGTTTTTTATGAGAGAATAATTTTATATGAAAGTGTTTACAAAGTTACAAAATTTCTCTTAAACATAAAAGTTAACGAGTTCACACATAACTATCGATAAACTATGTTTGCAATGATAGTAAATAAAAAAAACAATATGACGATGCCCACATGCTGTGTTTTACACACACACACATACACAAACACACGTACACAATACACACACACACATATATACTTTGATTTGTGAAATAAGTGTTTATTCCTTTGTTTTCTGCCATGTCTTACCTTGCATTAATTATTCCAATGTTTCTTTGTTTTTTTGTCATTTATTTTAAGTATCTTTAAAAAAATATTTAGCAGTATTCTTTAATACACATTTTGCTTTATTATTTATATATGCTATTCAAATATAGCAATATAATGCAACTAGTATTTCAATTACATGGCTGGCAAAAATGTTACTACTTTCCAAAAACAAGAACAACACTTTATCAATGAACAATCTATTGATATATTAGATATATGCATTAAAACTGGATTTCCCGTTACCTGCGATCCACAAAGAACCATTAGTGACGTATTACATAAAGAAAATCCTATATAAAAAAGACATTTTTCTGTCCGTACTGTCCGGTCATCTATAGCGATTGGCCCCTCAAACACATATGACTCCTACAGCCAATCATATTGAACACCTTTACGCGGACCTTCAAAACGAGTTATTTTTGGTGCAGTATTTCTTCCAAGACTTTATTTTGAGTTATGCGCGTTGAGATGTATAGTCAAAAAGCTCTGTTTTTACGATGTATGTATTTTAAGTATAATGAAAAGTATTTTTGCCGTGATGCACATGTATGCCGGTCGAGACGGCTGTTGGGGGGGGGGTAGTTACAATAATATGCCACCGAACGGTGGCGCTTCCTTGGACGGGCTTTGTTGCTCGTATTTAATAAACCCAGTGGAGAAGATTAATCAGTGGATCAATCTATTTTACTAAAGATAGTCGGTGAACTTATAATGTACAATTCAATGACACTAATTAGTATGTTTTTTGTTACCATGTATGTCAGTGTGTTAAGTCATGTTTTTGTTACCATGTATGCCAGTGTGTTAAGTCATGCTTTAAATTCATCACGACTTACAACAAATACCTCCTCCAAGTCTGCCAGTGCGGTAGGTCGTGCTGTCAATTTCTCATGACAAATAACTGCAACATACTCAAGTTTAAACTTTAATGTCACTCCTACTGGTACTAAGCTGTAAAAAATAGACATGTATAGAATTAGTCTCAGTAACAAATAGACATGTATAGAATTAGTCTCAGTAACAAATAGACATGTATAGAATTAGTCTCAGTAACAAATAGACATGTATAGAAGTAGTCTCAGTAGCAAATAGACACGTATAGGATTAGTCTCAGTAGCAAATAGACACGTATTTAATGGTCTCAGTAACAAATAGACATGTATAGAATTAGTCTCAGTTACAAAGCATTAAATAGAATAATTATTATTCACTTTATTAAGTATATTAAAGATTAAATTTAAATGTATAGTTAGCAGCTGTAGTTTTTTAAAAATAACATTGTATTAACATATAAGATATGCATTAAAATTGGATTTCCCGCAAACTACGCACCACCGGGAACCATTACTGACTTATATTAAAATAAAATACATTTGATAAAACAGAATGGGCAAATTACATATTCGATCTACCTTTTTACCAAAAGAAACGTTTATAAACTTATATTTACAATTCAATGAGACTTATTAGTATGTTTGTGTTGATTAAATGTTTCTTTGAATGTAACATAATAATATATGTACATATACAATTTGAAGAACAAATTGTATCATTAAATCGTATTAATATCAAATTATGAAAACTGTGAAATGCATACTTTTACTTTAAAACATATGTTTTTTCTAACAATTTAAGCAGTTAACAAGTATGAAGCAGCACCACTTTCGATAGAAAGCCAATCTATTTTATCAAAGTGGCATGCCACTTGATTTCGTTCCCTACAATAAGGGATACAATGTAAATGAATAGTTACACCTTAGTTTAATTCTGAAAACTTATATCACTGTTTATTGCTAATGTAATTTAAGTTGTAGAATAGTATAATGAGATTTTAATTTTTATTTGTACTTATGATTTCATGACAAATATTACTTTTATAACTATTTCAAAACACTATAAAATAAAACCGTAAAAAAATGAACGTGATAAGAGTGATAAGACACACCATTCTCTCTAACAGGTAAATGTATTTTTTTCTTTTCTTAAAAATAAGAATAAGTGGTTTAAAACTATTTAGATAATATGAGAATTCAGGGGTTGACTGGGGAGTTCAAGTGGCCCGGGAAACAAACAAAAAGCGGCCCTATCTTCATAACTTTTATTTTCCTTGTGCATTTTTTCCATCCAAACCTTAGGGCCGAGGCCTCCAAAGTCATGGGTCACTTTACAAATTACAATATACAATTTAAAAAAACGATAAAATCGCATTTATAATTTATATTTATAAATAAAATATCAAGAATCCGTCAATTCAAGTTATAAATCAATTTATTCGGACTCACTGTGATGGTGTTTATAGTATAAGAAACTTCTTTAAGCTGGGTGGCATTTAGGCTACATGATCTATACTTGTGTCATTATTCAGTTCAGTTAAAACATCGGTTTCTGTTCACATAAGCATAAAAGCTTCAAGGTGTGTAGAAGACAATGTGCTTCGCAAACGATTCTTAATGTATTTCAGTCATGGCCGGTCCTAGAGTATGCGAGACCCAAGGCAGCATACGATATGCGGTGCCCCGATCCTAAGGCAGCAGATGAGGAGCAAGACCCGTGCAAACATTTGCATTTCTACATATATTAAATGATATTAAATACAAATTTAGTCAATTAAATTGTTACTCTATAACAGGATTGATACATCAATGATAACAGTTTTATTTTTAATTGAAGATCCTAAAACTCAAAGAATCTTTAATTAATTAAAATAATTTGTTTTGGTATGCTAGTTAATAAAATTCACACATATATTATACAATTAACAATATAAACTATATACATTAGCGTTGGTTTGGTTGTAGCTTCTACTTCCACCTTATTTTATAAATTACAAGCAAATTTTGCGAGCTTTCGCCGCTGCAAGATCTGAAATACTGGTAAGTTAATTATTGTCAAGATCCTTAGCAACATCATTCTCAAAATAGTTAAGTTAATGAGCCGATCTTGAGTCATTGTTTATTAATGAAGTAAGTATTAATAAAAAGTAATTAGCTGATTTTACTCTTCCTATACTAATTTTCCTTACCTTATTTCCCATCAACGAAATGAGTTCGTTTCTGAATGCGCTTTCCTAAAGTAGTAATCATGAATTTCATCATTTTTATTCTTCATATATTTTCCTGCAAAACCGGATCAAATTTTGCCAGCATTTCGACGAGACCCAAAAAGTTTCCATGTAGTACCTGATGTAGTTATCGACTGAACTATGAAATAGCTGAGCGAGAAATTGAACAAGGCCATTAGACGTTGAAATAAACTATACAAACTAAACTATTCACTGTTCATTTGTATTTTACTTGGTTTGCCAATTGTCATTTTTTTAGCCTGTTTTTCATCTCAAACCATTCCACAGTAGATGTCATGTGTCCCTTTGAATTATCATGATCAGACAGACTAACACAATTATCATCATCAGAGAGACAAACACAATTATCATGATCAGACAGACTAACACAATTATCATAATAAGACAGACAAACACATTTTATTTCACTTAAAGCCTCAAAGTGGCCTTCTCTTTTTAAAAATGTTCTTAATACATAAATGCTTACTAAAATACGCTAGGTAAAATACTTTTTGCATTAGGATGTAGGATGATTACAATATTTTATTATATTAGTACGGGATTTTTCTAATTATTTTATCCTGAAAAAATAAATATAAAGTTTACTGATACGTTGTTATAAAGAAGAAAAGTATTGCATGATGGAAGTAAAATTGTAAAAAAAGTAGTAAAAATGTTTAGTCAAAGCGCGGGCCCTAAAAATCCCGGCTTTGGCCCTGATTTCAGTTTAGAGAAAGATCTCTCACAAGCTACATGGGTAGACGACAGAGTCAATAAGAGTTCATATGCACTAAAGAGATGCTTGTATGTTTGCCCATAGAAACTGTATTTTTCTAGTACAGAGAAGCAGCGAACGGGTAATTTTTTGCAAGATTAATTATTATTATATCACCGGTCCTGGCGGTCTAACGGGAATTTTCCCGGTGTCCCGGCGGCCCAGTCCACCGCTGGGAGAATTAATGAAACATAAATTTTTAACATTTATTAAGTGACATTTCACCATTAAAAAAAACTAAAATCTATTCAATATTTACAATTTTATTTTAAAATGTCAACGTTTTACTAACAGTATCATATATAGTAATAGAAAACTAGGACGTTTACATGTTTTCATTTTCTACAAAGTGTACGATTCAAAGTATCTAATAAATTCTTAAATAAAAAATAATAACAATACTAATACATTTTCCTCGAAATCCATATATTTTTTCCTGAATAATTTTTTTTTGTTGAATTCTCTTAATTCGCTTATTGTTCTCTTTATTGGCAGGTTAATGTTCGGGTTTACATATAAGGATCATTCATACAAACATTAATGTATTAAAACTGTAAGGGGCGGGGATAACATCAGCCTTTATCAATCTTGGCTGAACCTATTCAAATGCCCAATGTAAAAAATTGTTTTATCAAATTCTATTTCATAAAGAAGTAATAAAAACTGAAACACAGAAACGACCCAGCAATTTGTTCAAAAGCATTCACTCAAATTCACCGTGGAAGATTCGTTTTTAACAAACATAACTTCATCTCGGCCAACAGGATGAACGACACGTTCAATAGCCGTCAACTCGTAAATGGAATTTTCAGCGTCTAGCTTCAATGTGTCGACTCGAGTCGCTGTCATAGTCACGTGATCCATCAGATCACCTCCATCCCCCCTCTCCCAGTCATACCACTCCTGGTTATCGACTTATTAAGGCCTAGATTCTACGCAAAGGGAGGGGGAGGCTAAGCCAGGGTCAGTGACATCTGGGAAAGGACGTAGATCCCACCACTCCCGTTTCCAAAAAAAATAAAATATACTTTTTGCTGAACAAGCCGCAAATCCAAGTAAAGTGCATTGCCGAGGGCTTCCTATCCAACTCTGGATTCACGCAATGTCGCTGCCTTATATCTGTAGTAAATATGTTTGTATAAAGTTTGGTCTAGTTTCGCTGTATACTTTTGTACTAAAATCAATTGTAGGAAACTTAGATCGCTAATATCAAGGTACATTTAGTTTGTGATTAACACTGTTATAAGAGGCCTTCGATTTCTGGCGCCAAGGCTTTATTATTAATTCGTTAAAACATATAACAAAATGATTTTTTAATAATTATTTTTTAATAAGCCTATTCTAATAAGTAGACGCCAACATATAATCATTACCCACACAAACAAATAGGATATTTTATATAAAGTTTATACAATGTATAGTGTATTTTCAAGTCATTAAACCATTTGCATAAATCTAGTAGCAACGCACGTTTAGCAGACCTTTATTTTTTTACGTATGTTAAAGAACAAAAAGAGTTTACCATATTTTATTGTTTTGACAGCTGTAATAGGCTATTCACGAGACAAGTCTTTAAGACACTGTGGTCTGGTTAACAACTGTCTTTAATCACTACATACAATTCACTTAGATCAACTGTACAATCAACTACCCTAGCAGCTCGTATGCAATCAGCTCCAATCAACCCCCGGTTGCCTCTTGAACCGTAGATTTATAGCCAGCTATTCTCTCAGACCTTGACCAGCACGCTTACAGTTCATCTCTTAAACCACGTGTTTCATACTAGGTCAAGTCATTGCATTCTCTTCCAATGTAAACACAACAACACGTCTCTCACACCAGCAATCTCCTCTTTGATAGTTTAAACACGTCAAAATTTTACCAGTAATTTCATCTTTGATAGTGTAAACAAGTCAAAGTTATACCAGCAATCTCATCTTTGATAGTTTAAACACGTCAATGTTGTCTAAACAGTAAACATTCTTGGGGAGCTTTGCCCGGGTGCAAAAGGAGGAGGGTTGGCGTGAGGCCAGCGACCTCACCCGTAAAAACAAATTGCTACAGAAACGCCAACAAGAAAAAACAAACAAATTTCAGTCCTGAGAAGAGAGGACTCTTCTTCTCCAAGAAGAGCTATGAAGCCTTGTGGCCAAACCCAGGCTATACTGGAAGCCTCAAAGCCGAAGACCCTCCTTTCTAAGGAAACAAATATAGGCACGTGGAACGTCAGAACCATGTATGAAGCAGGGAAAGCAGCGCAGGTGGCAGCAGAAATGAGATCCTACAAACTTACACTGCTTGGTATCTGCGAAACAAGATGGATACAAGCTGGGCAAATAACTTTGGCCTCTGGAGAAATGCTAATGTACTCGGGGCATGAGGAGGAAGATGCTCCGCACACGCAAGGAGTCGCTTTGATGCTGTCAAGGAAGGCACAGGAAGCATTGATTGGATGGGAAGCACATGGACCAAGGATAATAACAGCAACCTTCCGAACCAAGAAAAAGAAAATAAAGATGAACATAATACAGTGTTATGCACCCACCAACGACAGCAAAGAAGAAGAGAAAGAAACATTCTACAATAGACTACAAGCACTAATAGAAAAATTCCCAAATAGAGACCTGAACATCCTAATGGGAGACCTTAACGCCAAAATTGGAAAAGACAACAGTGGGTATGAGGAAACCATGGGACGCCACGGTATAGGAGAGAGAAATGAGAACGGAGAAAGACTAGCGGACTTCTGCGCAACAAACGAGCTTGTTATTGGTGGAAGCGAATTTCAACATAAAAACATTCACAAGATAACATGGGTATCCCCAGACAACAAAACGCAAAACCAAATAGACCACATATGCATTAGCAAAAAATTTAGAAAGTCTCTACAAGATGTACGAGCAAAAAGAGGAGCAGATGTAGCATCCGATCACCATCTGGTCTGTGCAAGACTTAAATTAAAGCTAAAGAAAGACTGGGAACAGCCAACTGCGAAGCGAACCAAATTCAATGTAGCACTTCTGGCAAATGATCAGAAAAGGGAAGAATTTAGTGCCACCTTGAGGAATAAGTTCCAAGTGCTAGAAGATCAAACAGAAGACCAAACAGAAGACGACCAAGTAGAACATATGTGGCAAAGTATAAAGACGTCTGTAACATCCACCTGCCTAGAAGTCTTAGGATCAGTGAAACAGAAACAAAAAGACTGGCTCTCAATAAACACACTGCAAAAAATAAAAGAGAGAAAAGAAATGAAAAATATAGTTAACAGCAGCCGCACCAGGGCTGAGAAAACGAAAGCGCAAGAGAGATATAAAGAAGTAAACCAAAAGGTAAAAAACAGCATTAAAAAAGATAAAAATGCCCACATAGATGGCCTAGCATCCAAAGCAGAAGAAGCAGCCAGGAAGGGCAACTTGAAAGAGCTCTACGACATAACAAGAAAACTGTCAGGGAGATACAAAAGGCCGGAGAGACCTGTCAAAGATAGAGAAGGGAGATCTATAACAGAAAAGAAAGAGCAACAAAAAAGATGGATGGAATACTTTAAGGAACTATTAAACAGGCCCCCACCCACAGACACGCCAGACATACAACCAGCAAATGAAGACCTACAAATAGAAGAAGGCGCACCAAATAAGGAAGAAATAGCCCTGGCCATCAAGCAGCTCAAACTAGGGAAATCACCGGGACCGGACAACATCACAGCAGAGATGATGAGAGCGGACATAAACACAATAGTCAACATGCTGCACCCTCTGTTTGAGAAGATATGGGAAGAAGAGAGAGTTCCAAAAGATTGGAAAGAAGGATACCTCATCAAGATCCCAAAGAAAGGGGATCTCAGCAACTGTGCAAATTACAGAGGAATTACACTGCTATCTGTACCAGGAAAGGTTTTTAACAGAATTATTTTGAACAGAATGAAAGACAAGGTCGACATGCAGCTACGAGATCAACAGGCCGGCTTCCGCCAAAACAGATCCTGCACAGATCAAATAGCAACACTGAGAATCATCGTAGAACAGTCCATCGAATGGAACTCCTCTCTATATATAAATTTTATAGACTATGAAAAGGCCTTTGATAGCCTGGACAGACAAACCTTGTGGAAACTTCTCCGACACTATGGAGTACCAGGGAAACTAGTGAGGATCATTCAGAGCTCTTATGAAGAAATGACATGCAGGGTGGTCCACGAAGGTAGACTCACAGACTCCTTTACAGTCGAAACAGGAGTCAGACAAGGATGCCTCTTGTCCCCTTTACTATTCATCCTTGCCATTGACTGGATAATGGAAAAATCCACAGACAAAAAGAGGAATGGGATACAGTGGACACTCTGGGAACAATTGAATGATTTAGACTTCGCGGACGACATTGCACTTCTGTCCCACAACCAGCAACAAATGCAGGAAAAGACAAAAGACGTAGCCACCTTTTCGGCACAGCTTGGCCTCAACATAAATAAAAGTAAAACAAAAATCATGAAGATAAACCCATCCAACCATGAGCATGTCCATCTGGCAGGAAAGGCACTGGAAGAAGTGGAGTCCTTCACATACCTAGGCAGCACCATAGACATAAATGGCGGATCCGATGCAGATGTAAGGGCTAGGATTGGAAAAGCTAGATCAGCATTTGTATTATTAAAGAAAATATGGGAGTCGAAGGAGCTGAAACTGCAGACCAAAGTCAAAATCTTTAATACAAATGTCAAAACAGTCCTCCTATATGGTGCAGAAACTTGGAAAACAACAGCGAGCCTTACGCAGAAAGTGCAGACATTCATAAACACATGCCTTCGAAAGATCCTGAAAATCAAATGGCCAAATACTATAAATAACAAAGAGTTACTAGAAAGGACACACCAGGTGCCTATTGATGAAGACATCATAAAAAAGAGGTGGAGATGGATAGGACATACGCTCCGAAAACCCCCAGGTAGCACCACCAGACAATGCCTAACATGGAACCCACAGGGAAAGAGAAAGAGAGGAAGACCAAAAAATACATGGAGACGCGAGCTAGAGGCTGACATGCAAAATATGGGATACACCTGGAAGCAATTGGAGAGGAAAGCACAGGACCGTGAGGAGTGGAAAGTTCTTGTAGACGGCCTATGCCCCAGACGGGGTAGAAAGGCATAAGTAA
>CALYLW010001844.1:34219-49507 GCA_944989445.1 Ampullaceana balthica
TGGGCCATTGGAGTTCCTCCTCCTTGGTGGGCTCCATCGGTGGCCTTTAAAACAGTTTAATAATGAGATTTTAAAATAAACAATATTATGCAAAATTAACATATTTTAAATAATTTATTTTAAAATTCAGCATGCAGAACAAATATTTAAGAAATTAGGATACATGTGGCTTAGAAATAAGATAATTGTTATTAGGGTTTGGTTATATTATTTTTATTATCAAAACAAAATGATTCTTTTAACGAAATATTAGTTCAGTTTAAGTCAAATGGTATCGACTAGAAAATGCTCACTTTTAAGCTCTGTTTATTATAACAATAATTTACACACAAAAAAGTATACGTTTAAAAAAATACATGTATTTAATTAGCAAATTTGAATAATTGTATTTCTTAAATTTGAAAAAAAATAATTTTTCACTAAAGGGTAGAATCAAAGCGATTAACTCAATGTCTTTTCGGCAGTAGTTTTATCACTCATGATCATAGAACTTGTCATTCATTAATAATCAAACGTCATTGTATTGCGTTTATTTTAAAGAAATAAGAACATCATTTTAATAATCTTTTTAAATGAGCTCTGATTAAATCCTATAATAAAGGTTACAATAACTTTCAATTGTTCCATAAATCACACATATCAATAAGAAAGCTGCTTTAAAAGTTTGCATGGTTTATTTCGCTCATATAAAATACGTATTATAATTGCTGCACATCCATGGACATAAATATAAAACAATATATAATTTGAAGGCAGTTTGTCCATAGCTGTTTTTAAAAAATTATTCAGAATCTTTGTGTAGCGCACTGCCCCCAAAAGCCGTGGCAACGCTGCGTCACTTCCAAAAAGGCCAACACTGTCGTGTAGGATGTATTAGATGGTAGGGAGCAGGAAACCTATGAACAGAAGGAGCGTCTGTTTTTTTAATGATATTATTATAATCGATTAGGTTTTAAGTTTTAAATTTTACTTTAGGAGACAAAAAATTCCCAAACTAGTTTGTTAATCCAAAACAAGAGCAATGAGTTTTTAAATAAATATGAGAACTAGAATGTAAAACAATGGCTTTTTATGAGAGCATGATTTTATATCAAAGTGTTTAATAAGTTACACATTTTCACTATTATATAAAAGTTAACAACGAATGCTCACGTAACAATCGATAAAATAAGTTTGCAATGCTAGTTAATAAAAAAAAACAATATGACAATGTCCACATTATGTGTTTTTACAAACACACATACACAAACACACGCACACAACACACATAAATATATATACTTATATTTTGTCAAATATTTATTTACTCTTTTGTTTTATGCCATGCTTTACCCTCCATTGATGATTCAAATGTTTCTTTGTTTTTGTTTAATTTATTTTAAGAAACTTTAGAAAATATTCACGAAGTTACCAGCATTCTATAATACAAATTTTGTTTCGTTATATAAGCTTTGTAAATATAGCAATATACTGCAAATATGATTTCAATGACATGGCTGACAAAAATATCAAAACTTTCCAAAAACAGGAACAGCACTTTATCAATGAACAGTGTATTGATATATTAGATACTAGGGGCAAGTACACGGCTTAACCCGGGTTTAAAATAAGGTTCTCTGTAGAAGCATAAAAAACGTCAATAAAAGTGTACATTTATCTTTAAGCAGTGTGATAGACAAAATTTTGGCAGTTCCATTTGGAGTGTGTACAAAAAGATTTTCCTCTTTGCCCACTCTGGAGCAGTCCACGTTCAACTGCCTATGAGAAAAGCATGGTATCTGCAAGTCTATACCAGCAGGCCACATACAACTGGCCATGAGAAAAGCATGGTGTCTGCAAGTCTATACCAGCAGGCCACATACAACTGCCCATGAGAAAAGCATGGTGTCTGCAAGTCTATACCAGCAGGCCACATACAACTACCCATGAGAAAAGCATGGTGTCTGCAAGTCTATACCAGCAGGCCACATACAACTGTCCATGAGAAAAGCATGGTGTCTGCAAGTATATACCAGTATACCCAAGAGACTGGCCCTGTGATTTGTTGATTGTCAAGGCAAAGCACAGTTTCAAAGGGAACTGTAATCTCTTGAATTGTATGGTGTTGTCTCATAGAGTGATAGGTATTCCTCGAATGAAGACATCAACACCCTTAGCACACCCTGTGAGTACTGTGGCTTGAATGACATGTTGTCTCAGCGTTTTCTAAATTAATCTTGTGCCATTGCACAACCTGGGTTCATAAATATTTTGGATCAGCATTATTGGAGCACCACTTTTCAGAATCAAATTGTTGGGCTTGCAAATCAGGAGTCTGGATGGAATTCAAGAAATCCATGGGATATTGTACTGCTTCATCATCATTAAGGATGCAATCTATGGATTTGTAGGCATATTGTAGGCATTAAATAATAAGCAGCAGTTATGACTGCACCAATTATACAGCACATTGGGTTAAAAATAAAATATGTGACTGTAAAGTGAGGCATATCAAGCGAGAAACGCTTTCTTGTTAATCTCGAAACCAATATATTTATTATGTTTCGTCTTAATTTGCAATATTTATTTTATTAGATACCCCGGGGTCCTCACACGGACACACTAAGCCACAATATATAAAGGATTATTTATGTGAATATTAATGCTTATGTCGGGTGTGTAAGGGTTTATTTGTTTTAAAGAAACAATTTGAAACGCAAGGTTTGAGCTTAAAATGTACCCTGCTGTTTCAGTTTAAGTTATGCAAAAAGTCGAAACACAGTTGCTAAGCTATAGTGTTTATGCCACCCAGAGATAAACGATATTATTGACTCCTAACCTCACAATTAAAAGGAGAACTATTAAAGCCAACAATTTTCCAACGACTGGATAAAATACATCTAGAAAATAAAAAAAAGAGACAGTGTAAAGATGTAATCTGCAAAGAAATATTAATTCCTAACAATAAAAAAAATATACGTAATCTTGTTAGAGGCGCATCATTAACAGTCATAAAAATAAACCGATTCATAACATTTAGTTCACAACAAAAACACACACACTCACTGATTGCACACGTATGCACACATAACTAAACACACACAAACACACAGCGGGATATTAACATTAAAAAAATTACATTAAAATAACCACTGCTCTTTATACTTTGTTTCCTATTTACAAATTAATATGAACTCAATTTATGACGTCACTTAACATTATTTTATGTCGAGAAATTCCTTCTTGTTAATCTTCACACCAAAATGTTTATTATTCTACGTCTTAACTTTCAAAAAATTAGTTTATTATCGGGAGTTACACGGCATAGGAGCTTCACACTGACTGACTGACCGACGCGCTTAGCCGCAATATATATAAGATGGAACAAAACCTGTTTAAGAGCCTTTCCCATGTAATTTTGTTTAAGTGTACCGAAAGTTCACGTTATTTGGTTGTCTGGATCTTGAGTTATAAGGTAACAGACAAACAGCTAACAAATGCGTCTTAAATGTTTATATAGAGAGATATGCATTAAAAGTGGAATTGCCGTAAACTCCGCTCCACAAAAAACCATCTCTGACTTATTACGTAAAGAAAACATTTGTTAAACCCAGCTGAGCAGTTTAATCATTGGATCAATTTATTTTAGAAAAGAAAAGTGTGTGAACTAATAATTTACGATTGAATGAGACTAATCAGTATTGTTGTGTGTTGCATAAATGTTTCTTTGAGTGTAACAAAAATATTATATTTACATATAAAATTCGAAACACAAATTGTATCATTTGATCAAATTAATATGACATAATAAGAACAATGAAATGTATACATTTACTTTAATATTTACGCCATTTGTAACAATGGAATAGAAATATATTGTGTATCCTTTCGTTAGCATGAGAAAGCTAATATATTTTATCAAAGTGGCATGCCACTTGACTTCGCTTCCTTTAAAAAGGGATACAATGTTAATGAATTTATAAACCATAGTTCAACTTATATTACTGGTTATTGCTGAAGTATTTACAAATGTAGATTAGTATAATTCGCATTTACTTTGTTGTACATATGACTACATGATAAATATTTATTTTATAACTATGTCAAATGTTATATTTTTTTTAAAAAATTAAAAATGCATGCAATGTAAGAAAGCATTCTCAGGAACACGCAAACTGTTTTATAAAAGTGGTTTAAAAGTTTATAAAACCAGGATTCATTGAGGTAGACTACGTTGCCGCCACCAACAAACAGGACGATCAAAATCCAGGTGGACAACTCACTATCTAGTGAGGCGCGATTGGAAGATGGACTCCCGCAAGGGTCTGACTTCTGTTTTACACTATTCCTCGCCTATATTCACGATCTACAAGGAATTAAATAAAGCAGAAAATGCAAACTTTGCTGAAGACTTGGTGATATGGAGTTCAGAAAAGCATGTTGAAAAACTAAAGAGTCGTCTGCAGAACGACCTGAATAGAATTGAAAAGTGCGCCAGCCAGTGGTTACTGATTGTTAACACGGAGAAAACAGTCCACTCAATTTTTACTAATGTAATGAATGCTCTACAGCATGAGGTGGTGCTGCAGATATGTGGGAAAAGGTTGAAATGGGATCGGACGCCAATATACCTGGGAATTAAGCTGAACCAGAAATTACAGCTACATAGCCATGTAAGTGAATTATGTGCTACAGCCAGAGAAAAACTGTCAATGGTAATAAAACGTTCGAGCACTCGTTTGGGTGAGGAAGCAAGACTACTGAGAGCTCTCTATATTGGAAGTATGAGGAGTGCCATTGAGTACAGCCTCCCGGTACAAGCCTTTTGTAAGCTATACTGCTCTAGAAGGTTTGGGCCGAATACAAAACCAAGCTCTTCGTTTTGTATGTGGAGCGTTACGAAACCAACCCATTGCTTGAAATATGGAACCACTGGCGACAATGCGAGAAAAAGACAGCGATATAAATATATATATATATATATATAACGATATAGGAGGCTTGACCGAGACGAACCCTGCTTTAAGCTGCAAAATTCATTGGTTAAAATTACAAGGCTTAAGAGACCCTGTTTTATGGATAAGGTCCAAAAAATAGAATTAAAAAAACTATATAATACCCAACAAGATGGGAGGCATAAAAATGTTGCCTGCACGAGGCCCACAAGTGAAAAATTAACTGTCGGAACTAACTTTGACTCTGGCGTATACAGCAGTAACAAAAACAAGTCCTGTTAAACTACAGAGACAAGAAAGAGTGGTAAAAAGTCCTTACAGACAGCTCATGTTTCACGGATTTTAGAAGTGGATACGGTGTACTAATTCAATACCCCCAACATGGTACTAACCATACTGAAATGTCGGGACTGTGCTGACTAGCAAACAGTAGTCACGATGCCAAAATGAAAGCGATCTGCAGAGGTCTGAATGAAGTACAACGACGTCTCGCTAAGACAAAGGTTTTCCCGCCTGTCGTAGTCTTCACCGACTCACAGCTTTCTATTGAGGCAGTGGATCAATCCTCTCTGGAGACGAAAACGGTCAGTTCCATTCTGGATACATTTGGAAATATCCTGGCACGGGTCGGTAAAGTAGTCCTACAGTACATCACAGGCACAGCGGCATACCCTGGCTGAGTGGTTATTGGTACTCTCCATTTGTTGTTTTATGAAGAAGACCGATCATATCATTACCGACTAGGCTCCACACTTTCACAGACACTGGTATATTGTTTTATGAAGAAGACCGATCTTATCATTACCGACTAGGCTCCACACTTTCACAGACACTGGTATATTGTTTTATGAAGAAGACCGATCATATCATTACCGACTAGGCTCCACACTTTCACAGACACTGGTATATTGTTTTATGAAGAAGACCGATCTTATCATTACCGACTAGGCTCCACACTTTCACAGACACTGGTATATTGTTTTATGAAGAAGACCGATCTTATCATTACCGACTAGGCTCCACACTTTCACAGACACTGGTATATTGTTTTATGAAGAAGACCGATCATATCATTACCGACTAGGGCTCCACACTTTCACAGACACTGGTATATTGTTTTATGAAGAAGCCCGATCTTATCATTACCGACTGGGCTCCACACTTTCACAGACACTGGTAAATTGTTCACCGACAGATAAAAGTACGGAAACACGACAAACAACAGCGTTGAAGTGAAACGATATTTCCAAAACTTTTAGTCTAGCCCTTTTCTTGTCACTATTTTGCAGATTAGTATATATTCAGGTAGATAAAAAGGGCTAATATATATATATATCATAAGTTGTTTATTTCAAAAAGTAAATGAAGGCAGGTCTATGACGTTGTCGCCAGTAACATGGAAAATGTATGAGCAAAATAAAGAACAAAACCTTCACGCATAATTTCATTTTATAATTGAAAAATATAGATTTTGAAAATTTCTATTGAGGCTGTGGATCGATCCTCTCTGGAGACGAAAACGGCCAGTACCATTCTGGATACATTTTGAAACATCCAGGCATCAGTCGGTAAAGTAGTCCTACAATACATCACAGGCACAACGGCATACCACAATCAGACAGGGCCGATATCCTGCACGAGACGGTAAAGTAGTCCTACAGTACATCACAGGCACAACGGCATGACCACAATCAGACAGGGCCGATATCCTGGCACGAGTCGGTAAAGTAGTCCCTACAGTACATAACAGGCACAACGGCATGCTACAATCAGACAGGGCCGATATCCTGGCACGAGTCGGTAATGTAGTCCTACAGTACATCACAGGCACAACGGCATACCACAATCAGACAGGGCCGATATCCTGGCACGAGTCGGTAAAGTAGTCCTACAGTACATCACAGGCACAACGGCATACCACAATCAGACAGGGCCGATATCCTGGCAAAGGAAAGGATCACGCCAGACCCAACCCGATCGACCAATGCCCCACTGGGAGCAAAGACATGGTTGAAAGACTGCTTCCATGAGAAATGGCTACAGGGCTGGGCGAGTGGACAAACTGCCAGGAAAATCTATCGGTACATGCCGCGACCGAGCACAAGCGATCCATGGTGGAAAATAGACCGTAGAGACCAGTCACTGAAAACACTGATGGGGAAACTGAACACTGTCCCACACGGAGCTACCTATATATGCTTAACACTTGAAGGGAACCAAATAGTCGCATGTGTGCCTCTGAGGAGACAGTGACTCATTTGCTCGAAGAGTGCCCTGGGCTGGGATTGGGACAGGAACGTTCCGCTGCCAGCAGAGAAGCACCCTTATGGTGATGTCCCAGTTGATGGTGCAGAGAAGCACATTTATGGTGATGCCCAGTTGATGAGGCAGAGAAGCACCTTTATGGTGATGCCCAGTTGATGAGGCAGAGAAGCATTTATGATGCAGTGATGAGAGAACACCTTTATGGTGATGCCCAGTTGATGAGGCAGAGAAGCACCTTTATGGTGATGCCCAGTTGATGAGGCAGAGAAGCACCTTTATGGTGATGCCCAGTTGATGAGGCAGAGAAGCACATTTATGGTGATGCCCAGTTGATGAGACAGAGAAGCACCTTTATGGTGATGCCCAGTTTATCAGGCAAGCATGCGATATTATGAGCCGGGTCCTAAGAGTGTAAACTCGACCCTCAAGAGTATAAGTATCCAATAACGACATTAAATATTAGATTTAACATTGCGTTGGGAGCGATCTATGGATTGTTTCTTTAAAAAATATGTTTTCATTTAATTCAATTGTATAGCAATTTGATGCATGCTTATGACTCGGCCAAAATGGGCTGTGAAAGACTGCAGAAGAGACAAGGCAATATTAGCATGTATAAGAGCAGTCAGGAGAACTTTGAAAGTATGAGAGAAGACTTTCATTTGATTTAAATAATAGCAATATTAATTAAGATGAAATCAGGAAAACGAAAAGACACACAGTCATACTAATGTTGCTTTTTTTTATCCGGCTGGAAAAATTAATTGCGTTTTATTTAGAACATGTGCAGTATTTTTCATTAAAAAATTAAATATGATTTTTTTAGAATTGTAAAATAGCGTTGGTTGTTCATATTAAATTGTTATATCAGTCCGTCTGAATATACATACATCTTGTCATAAAGTTAACAAACCAGTTGTATAACTAATGGGTGCAGGAGTTGCGGACAGCGCCGGGTGACACTAACAAAAGCGGTCTTAAATAAACTGTTCAATTCTGTATATTTCATTTAAATGGCACTGACAAACTTGGATTAGGTCTATGGGGTAAATCGTCAGAGTTGACACAATGAGAGGTTACCTCACAGGATAACACAAAACTTAGTGACGCCTCTGCTCTTCTGCTCATTGTTTTAGGGTGTTATTTTCATTTTCAACAAACAATTTAATGTGGACATTTCTTTTCAAACAAATTAAAGTAATTCATTTCTCAGGCTTAATAATCTTCAGTTAATTACCTTAAATTTAAAGAAAGTAAGGAATTTCCAAACAGATCGATTATTCTGTAAAGTACAGAACATCTGATGAATTTATTTTTGATCATCTTATTTTTCAACACTAGAATGTTTCTACAGGTTCGATAAATAATATTTAAAATAAATGAAAGTATCATTTTATCAATTTATTTTTATTTTATTTTGTACTGATCTTTGGCTATGTTGAAACGTTTACACCAGAGGCGTCACTAGGGTTGGTGTCACCCAGTAGAGTTACTCATGCTGTCAACCCATCACGACTTACAACAAAGACCTCCACCGTGTCTGCCAGTGTGGTAGGTCATGCTGTCAATTCCTCATGACTTACAACGTAGACCTCCTCCGAGTCTGCAGTGCAGTAGGTCGCTGAAAAAATAACACAACTTTCAAAGAAATGGAACATCACTTTTTATTAAAGAACATGTTGTTAACATATTAGACACTAGATTGTGCCGGGGCGCCGTGGCGCCTGCGGCGCCCACTTTTTTAGGGCGCCTACGGCGCCAACCTTTTTCAAAAGCCCAACTAACTTGTCCTTTTTTGTTAAATACGAAATATTAAATTTTCTGAAATGTACGCAAAGTATTTAATAATAGGGGTTGTAGGGCGCCTACGGCGCCCACTTTGTTTATTCTCAAAAGCCCAAGTAACTTATCCTTGTTTGATAAATACGAAATATTAAACTTCCTGGAATGTACACAAAGTATTTTACATCTTTAATTTATAATCATCTTGCGCACCGATGCACACCTTGTATTTTAAAATATAAGATCAAACAATGACGTCATATTAAATATTTTTACAGTGCTAATCAACACACGATTTTTCAACTGCTATAGACTGTTGTACATCATCAGCGTTCCACAACCGTACATCCCCCCAGTGAGTGACTTGGGCTTTTATATTATTTATGTATTAAAATTGGATTTACACCAAACTCCGCACCTTAAACCACTGTTACTGACGTATTATATTAAAAATACATTTGATAAAACAGAATGACCAAATTAATTATTCTATCTACCGTTTTACCAAAAGAAAAGTTTATAAACTTATAATTTGCAATTCAATGAGACTAATTAGTATTTTTGTGTTGCTTAAATGTTTCCTTGAATATAACATAATAATATATGTACATATAAAATTCGAAGAACAAATTGTATCGTTAAATTCTATTAATATCAAATTATGAAAACTATGAAATACATACATTTACATTAAAAGATATGCTTTTTTAACAATTTAAACCACAGAACGTAATGAGTCTGTATACTTTCGACTGAAAGCCAATACATTTTATCAAAGTGGCATGCCACTTGATCTTGTTCCGTAAAATAAGGGATACAATGTAAATGAATAGTTACACCTTAGTTAAATTTGAAAACGTATATCACTGTTTATTGCTAAAGTAATTTAAGGTGTAGAATAGTATAATGAGATTTCCCTTTTTATTTGTACTTATGATTTCATGCCAAATATTACTTTTATAACTATTTCAAAACACTATAAAATAAAACCTTAAAAAATGAACGTGATAAGACACACCATTTTAACGAACAGGTAAATTTTTTTTTCTTTTCTTTAACATAAGAATAAGTGTTTTATAACTTTTTAGATAATTGGAGAATTAATGAAACATACATTTTTAACAACATTAATTATTACATTCAGCATAGCTCTTTTAGCGATGTATGGGTTGTTTCTATAAAAAATAAGTTGTCATTTCTTTCTATTTTATTACAATTTGATGCATGCTTATGACTCAGCCAATAATGGGCTGAGAAAGACTGCAAAAGAGACGAGGCAATAAGAACATGTAGAATAGCAGTCAGGAGAACTTTAAAAGTATTAGTTAAGTCTCTCATATGATTTAGCTATATTAATTATGATGAAATCAGGAAGAAGTAAAGACACTCAGTCAAATTAAAGATGTTGTATATTACAGCTCGAAAAATTAATTGCATTTGATTTAGAAATGTTTTGGTAATTTTCATTTTAAAATTGAAACTGATTTTTTAGAAATGTAAAACAGTTTTATTTTGCTCATATTTATTTATAAAATTTACTGTAAAGATTTTAGTAACATAATTATTTGTTAACTTACTATTTATTTGTAGAAACTCAATTCTTCCATTAGACATTTGTATATTTACAAAGCTGTTATCTAGTTTAAAATAAGTAATCTTTGTATAAAATGTCTGTTGATTCTTTTAAAAAATGAAAGAAATATACATTAACTTGTGTTGTAAATATATAGCACATTTTTTAGACAAAAATTTAATGATTTTTAATTATGTTTTTAAAATTAGTTTAAGAAAAACGTATATAATTTCCTTCTGAACATGCATCTTGTCATATTCAATAAACCATAGGCGTCACTAAGGGGTGCGGACAGTACCGGGTGACACCATAAAAAGAGGTGACACAAAAATGTTCAATTATGTATTTCCCTTTATATGGCACTGACAAACTCGGATTAGGTCTATGGGGTAAATCGTGAGAGGTGTTTCTGTGACCTTACGCACTGGGTGATACCACACTTAGTGACGCCTCTGCTCTTCTGTCCATTTCTTGTTGACATCTTTTAAGTGTGTTAATATTGCTCCCGTGTTAGAATAATAATAATAAATAATTTGTAAACATCGTTAAATAAAAAAAAATTAAAAAGGAGTTATGCGCTATCGAAATTGTTAAAATAATTTTCATCATAGTAAGATAAAACATTTTCTTCATAATGACAATACTATATAGATTTACTGAGAAATAATTTCATTTTCAATACACTTATTGTGGGCATTTCTGTTAAAACAAATTAAAGTAACACCTTTTCTCCGGCTTGATAATCTTCAGTTGATTACCTTGAAGTTGAAGAAAGTAAGGCATTTTCTAACAGTTATGTTATTCTGTAAAGTACATAACATCTATTGAATTTATTTGTGCCCATTATATTTTCCTACAATCCAAGGTTCTATTAGTTCTAGATAATATTTTACATACATTAACCGATTTTTGCCTTTGCTGAAACGTTTACATATTTAAATTTTTAATGAGAAATTATTAAGGCTCTTTATAACTATTGTATTATATTTACATTTGTTTGTTTCTCTGTATGTTTAAAATGTTTCTCAGTACCCCATCTGTCGACCAGGCGCCATTACAGGACAGCATTAGCAAAAACAAGCCGCAGAGAAATATGGGTTACTGAGTTAAGAAACTTTGGAAAGAAATCGTTTTCAAAAAAAAATCAAATCGCACCATCAAACCCACGCAGTAGTCAGTAATTATTTCTTGCATGATATGTGTAGAAGAGGTTTTGCTTTAAAAGTCGCTACGATAAAATAATGTGGAGTTGCTTCACAAAACTATTTACACCATCGCTTAACGAAAACTTTCATTCCATCAAGTAGTATGACATAACTCTGTCTTTTTACAACTTCATATTAACAAGAATGTTTCGAAAATTTATACAAATCAGTTAAGATTAAGTAAATATAACTTAACAGTTTACATTTTACTCTGAATTTGTCGCTTTTTAATGTTAAACGTAGATTCATTAACAACTTTGTATAATCACTTCCAAAGGTAAATTCTTCTATAAAACCATTATCTTCAAATGATAAGTTTTAAATCCACCAAATAACAACCGTATATTAGTTGTTACCAAAATGTTATTTTCATAGATGTGACATAAACGGTTCAAGTTGAATCAATTACATCCAAAAGAAAAACTCAATGTGTCTGTTGAATGTGGAGTCTTGAGTATAGTGGTTCATAGTGGTCACCAAGTAGGAGGGAGGGGTTTTATGTAACAATAATAAGGAGTGTAAAGTATTATCATTGAATATCTGAATCAATTAAAAATTGACATTCAAAAATGTATGTAGAACCAGCGTGACATTCAAAATATCTCCAAAAGACATAAAAAATAAAATTTTATTATTTTTAAATACAAGTACAATTACTAATACTAAAATAAAAAGTAGTTATCATAAGTATTGCTATAAAACTAAAATATGAGAAATGTGATTAAAACATTCTAAATACATCAAAAATTAATTTACATGCATTAAAGATGTGTGTAAAATCTAAGGGTGGAGAAATCTATTTAGCAAATACACTTATTAAAGTGGATCCTTTTTCATCCAATATTTTAAAAAAAAATTTATTTATTTTTCGTTTTAAAATAAATGTCAATAACAAGCCTAGAAGAATACACTTACAATCACTTTATCTAAGTATTAAAATACTTGTCCTTCGTTAGTAGAGTTTAAATACACGTCGACTAAGATCACACCTTGCCTCGTTGAAAAGCTGTTTTCATTGGAAGTTCAACACATTTCTGTAGTGTAACCTGTAAACATCAATCTCAGATCCTTTAACTCCAGTACAGATCTGTACACATAACAGCCTTGAACTCTCAGTGAATCACGTGATCCTTTCCTCCTGCCACAGGTGTACCATTAACAGCCTTGAACTCTCAGTGAATCACGTGATCCTTTTCTTCCTGCCACAGGTGTACCATTAACAGCCTTGAACTCTCAGTGAATCACGTGATCCCTTTCTTCCTGCCACAGGTGTACCATTAACAGCCTTGAACTCTCAGTGAATCACGTGATCTCTTTCTTCCTGCCACAGGTGTACCATCAACAGCCTTGAACTCTCAGTGAATCACGTGATCCCTTTCTTCCTGCCACAGGTGTACCATTAACAGCCTTGAACTCTCAGTGAATCACGTGATCCCTTTCTTCCTGCCACAGGTGTACCATTAACAGCCTTGACTCTCAATGAATCACGTGATCCCTTTCTTTTGCCACAGGTGTACCATCCTACCTCACGCCTTCAAAGCCGACTGGGTGGGGGAGGGCTGGCTTTTCTACTAAAGCATTATCTGCTGGATATTAATTTCAAACGGAACATATTCTACATTATCTACTGGCATACGATTTCAAGGAACATATTCTACACTATATCTATTAGATAACTGATTTCAAGGAACATACTCTACATTATCTAAGGATAACATTTCAAAGAACATACTCCCATCACTGTACTCTCAAGGGGACATAAGACATTGATAACATAACGTCAAGGAACATAAACATTTGATAAATATTAAATACTTAAGTAAAAACTTATTAAAAGGCAAAAAAAAGAATGAACAATTGACTAAAACATTTCTTTACAGTAAAAAACTACAAACATAAAAATTAGCAAAATAAAGCAATAATAATTTTCTAAGCGTCTGTGGACCCCAGAGTATCTCATAGTGATGACAGCTAACCCGATGAAGGAAAGGATATTGAAGAGAATAGGATTTATTTTTAAAGAAAGGAAACGATCGACACGGTGTCTGTTTTTTTATTGACAGCCGTTTAAGTCAGACTTCACTCTTTACTGACTTTGCTATACCCCATTGTGAAAAATCAAAAGCTTGCACACACGATTCGATGCTCTGGAATGTTTGGTTAGGGAAGTTTTTGTGACTTGTTAAGCCTCATAAGCGCCCGCCCCACGTTTTGAGTCATATTAAATAGAAGTACTTGAACTTATAAGTTTTAAACTATTTTCTTCTTTTAAGTCCACTAGTAAAAACGTGGATTTAAAAATCATTTTCGTACCTTTATTTATTTATTGACAGCCGTTAAAGTCAGACTTCACGCTTCACTGACTTTGTTATACCATATTGTTGAAAATCAAAATCTTGCACACACGAATCCATGCGCTGTTGTGTTTGGTTAGAGAAGAAATTTTGACCTACTATAAAGATATAATCCCAAATAAAGCAAATATTCATTGATAATATTTTTTTTCAAATTCCTTAACAATAAAGTGCGGTTAATGGCCCCTTAACAAAAAAGTAATTGTTTAACTTATGCAAGGCTTACGACGTGAACTTTCTTTACATTTTATCAATAACGAACAATAACAAACACATTAGTTGTCATTCACTTTCCATATCTATCATTTTCCTTGTTTATTATGTGAAGTATTTGAATTAATCAATCTCATATACACTATTAGGAGAAAACCAAGCAAATGTAAATCAGTGACTTATATAGTGTGTAGAATAAATTCGTAAAACTATTTAACAATGTATGAAAATAGTGAATGAAAGTGAAAATTATGTTAAGAAACAAATATTTTATATTCGTATCATATTCCACATAATGCAAACGTTCATTTAACAAAGGAAATAATTACTATTTTGCATCATAGCAAACTGATAAATTAATTAATAATAAAAAAGCTTACAAAAATAAAAATAAGCGATATTAAGGGCCCCGGCCCCAAAATGAGTGATAATTTAATTTTTTTATTGCCATTGTACTTTATATTCCTCAATATTGTGTTAAATTGAATTGGGAATACAATTATTAACGTTAAGTAAATACGAAATTTGGCGCCCCCAGTTCCAAGGGAATGGGCATTATAATTTCAGTGCCCTATATTAATTTAATTTAGACTCTTATGTTTGTATGTACTAAGTTTGGTAAAAATCCAGTTATTTTCTCATTATCTAAATTTTAAACTAATTTTTATATGGATAATATAGGGGAAAAACGACACTAAGGGGCCCCCGGGCCCATCCGTTGCAAGATGTCTATTTCAAAAACCTTTTTATTTTAATTCAGTTCCATCATGGATATATTTATCAAGATCCTTAAAAAGTGAATGAATACGTGTCAACCCATCACGACTTACAACAAAAACCTACTCTGTAAATGCCAGTGTGGTAGGTCATGATGTCAAGTCCTGATTACTTACAACAAAGACCTCCTACGAGTCTGCCAGTGTGGTAGGTCATGCTGTCAAGTCCTGATGACTTACAACAAA